>PVJS01003977.1:0-35629 GCA_004027185.1 Glis glis
TGTATGTGTGTGTGCATGCGGCTGAGATCCAACCACACATAAGGCCACCACATTATTTATTTTCTAAGATGCCGGTCTTTCCTCTCCTCAAATCCTTTTCCTTCTCATCATAATTTAGTTGTTTGGATGATTTAAAAAAGAAAGGAAAGGAAGAAAGAAAAATCTTTCTCCCTCAAACATGTACATCATGTCAACATAATTTTGAGCTCATGATTTTTTTCAATTCCTACATAAATCAGCTTCTAATATACAGAATGTGATGAATTTGTTTTAGCTGCCATCATGAATTAATGTTATGCAAATAGAAGCTTTGCAGGTGAAATGATTTACTTAATAATTTCAACTTCTAATATTTAAGCTCATTCATTATGTCGGGAGTTGAAAAAAAACAAGTCTATATTTTTAAATCTGAGATAGGGAGATTAGTATGCGAGTGTTTGCAGTGTGGGCAAACCTTGATTACCAGAAAATAGTGCTTAATTTGTTGGTTCTTTGAGAATCAACAATTTACCAGGCAGGGGATAGCAGATTTGCCACGCTTTCCCCAGGGGGAGGACACGTCATCTCAACAAGACCATTGCGGTGCCTTGTCCCTTGGAAGGAGCCAGCTCTGCCTGAGGAACAGGAAGTCTTCCCATTTCAACTGGGCTTGAAGGACGTGTGTGACCGTGCCAGATAGAAAAGGAGGTGATGGGGCTCCAATGCTTTCCCCCATCTCTGTTTTTTGCTAGTTAAAACCATCTTCAAGCCGGGCGTGGTGGCTCACGCTTGTAATCCCAGTACTTTGGGAGGCGGAGACCGGAGGATCCGGGTTCGTGGCCAGCCTCAGCTCTCTCTCTCTCTCTCTCTCTCTCTCTATCTAGTGAGGCCCTCCACAACTTCGTGAGACCCGGTTTCAAAATAAAGGATAAAAAATAGGGCCGGGGGTGTAGCTCGGAGGTAGAACGCCCCTGGGTTCAATCCCCGGTACCGCAAAAAAAAAAAAAAAAAAAACCATCTTCAGAGCCGATCATTGAGTATCTGTTTCATTAAGAAAGTGGCTGTGGTATAGGGCGTTGGGCCAGAGGACCATCAGATAACTGTGAGGAAGATTCTCTTACATAGAGCATCCTTTCAAATTGTTCCTCTGGACAAAGTGGAGGAAGAGAGTAAGAATGATGGGCTCATACCCTGAAGAGGCCCGGCCACCCTGCCCCACCGCTGGGTGACCCTGCACAAGTTGCTCAGCCCCTCTGGGCAAGGAAGGATGTGGCAGATGGTGATCTTGTGGGTCCTCTCTGCGTAGAACCCTGGAGCCTGACAGGTCCTGTCCTCTGGCCTTCTGTGAGCCTTCCGTGAGACTTGGGGTAGGCAGGGTGGTAGGACCAGAGAGAAGAAAGTGTGGGGTTCTTGGCAAGGAATATGCCCCTGCAGGCCCCTCTCCCTAGCCAGCGTCCACATGTGGGCCTCCTCTGGGACTTGGCCTGCGGTGTCCTTTTCAGATTCCCCTGAAAGCTGCAGACAGTAAAGGAAGGACTGATACATAAATATGTCTCAGAGCTCTAAAGATAAGCGTAGCGTTTTGACTTGACTTCTTAAAAAATTGAGGTCATGGCAGCTGGCTGACAAGTTGAAGGTGCATCACTCAGACGCGGCTGGACTGCGGTGGGCGGGGCTCTGGCGATGCCCAGTATGTGTCCAGGCCTGACAGTATATTTAGGGCTGGCCCTCGCTGTCTGCGGGGATCAAGGCGAGGGGGCCTCTTTGGTGTTCTCGGCGGCTGAGGGTGTGCCTGCGTCCCTTGCCTTGCTTCTGTCAGGAGAGGAAAGGAGAGTGAGGTCTTCAGGTATGCAGAGCAAGAGCCGGAAGGGACCCGAGGGGAGGGTGCGAGTTATAATGCGGATGTATTTGTCTAGAGAAGATGTAGTACATAATATACATAATCTAGTATGTAACACACACAGTATAGTATGCTAGATTACTCTCCCCACTGTTAAGGGTGAGTGAGGGATGAGCGGAGTGCATATTTATGCGGATATACATTTATATCAGTAGAACTTTAAGCACTAGCTCTCTTTCTGAATTGGATTTTTTTTTTTTTTGCTTTTCTCAAGATATACTTATGCAAAAAAGAGAAAGAGCAGGAGAGAATAGGTCAGAACTAGAAATGAGTGAACAGGGACGGAGCTGAGGGTCCGGCTCCACACAGGTCATCCAGATTGGGGTTCCTGGGCCTCTGAGGTGGAAGTTTGTTAAAAATGCAGATTCCCAGGCCCCGGGGAGAAGCTGCTGAGTGCAGGTTGCAGCAGAGTGGGGCCAGGACTATGAATGTGACACCCCCCAGCCCTGGGGCAGTCCAGGACTGGGCTGTCAGCAGGTCGGAAGACTGCCTGGTTAGTGGTCGCTGGGCTGGAGTTTGGGGCAAGCAAGTGAATGGAGAGAGGGGGTAATGGGCTCCAGGGCGGTCTCTCTTCCATGGGACAGTGGCTGAGACCGCGATGGCTCTGGTGCTGATGGCCTTTGCTGGCCCCCAGAGAAACGCGAGTGTCAATTCAGCACCTTGGTTTCTGTGCTGTGGGTTCTGTCCTGTGGGTCCTTGGAATGTCTTCCTTCCGCCTTCTTGTATCTTGATGGCTGTGTCATTGCTTCCTAGCTGAAGTGGCCGAGAGTTGGACCCTCTTTGGGACCAGTTTGTTGTTTAGCAGTTCGAATAGATCTTCCTTTGGACATCTTTTGGGTCCCCAAGACCCTGGCCCTCCCTCCGATTCCTGTCCCCTGCACCACCCTCCAGGCTTGACCTACCCTCATGGATTATTCCATTAAGGATGGCTGGGATAGGGTGGGATGGGGTTGGGTCAGTAGGACTCCTGAGCTCAGGCTTAACATAGAAAGGCCTGGTATAGCCACGCATGGCTCATGCCTGTAATTCCAGTACTTGGGAGGCTGAGACAGGAGGATCACAGGTTCGAGGCCAGCCTCAGCAACTTAGCAAGACCCTGTTTCAAAATAAAAAATAAAAAATGGCTGGGGGTTGTAGCTTGAAGGTAGAATGCCTCTGGGTCCAATCCCTGGTACCAAAAAGAGAGAAAAAGGCTTGGTATGTGCCGTGCATCTAGCATGTGCATCTAGCATGTGCAAGGCTCTGGTTTCAGTCCCCACCACGTGGCCACAGCTATATCCACATTGGGCATCTTGTGGGGGCATGGTTTGGATTCACATCGCCCTGTGCTGCAGACTGTTAGTGTCAATGCTACCAGCGAACATGATGGAGACTCCAAGAACAGGTGAAGGAAGAAAGCATCGCCAGGCGAGGTTCAAGGCCAGTCTCAGCAAGTAGTGAGACTCTCAGCAACTTAGGGAGACCCCGTTTCAAAATAAAAATAGGGCTGGGGGTGTAGCTTGCAGGTAGAATGCCCCTGGGCTCAATCCCCAGTACCACTCACACAGAAAAGAACATCAGTAAACTGAGATTGTGGCACGTGGCTGGGTTGTCACGCCCTCTGTGTGGTTCAGAGGGTGGCCACTGGGAGGGCGTGGTGGATCAGAAGAGCAACGGAGCTTTTCCAGTCCACATTTACGGAGCTCCTCCGCTCCACCTGACCCCGGAGGGCAAATGTGTAAAGCAGATGGAGGGGTCCTGCTGGCGCCTGGGCCTTTGGGCGTGGAGGTGGGATATGGGCTGGTAACATTTCCATCTCCCTGTCCTCTGGTGTGCCAGACCTGGGAGCGACCTCCTGCAGGCCCGGCAGAGTGGCTCGGCCCTGTGCTCTGAGGCATGGCGTCCTCCAATCCACCTCCCTGCGTCTGCAAGGGCTCCCCCTGCAGGGATGCTCCCTGGCCAGCAGCAAAGCTGGAGGGGGTGTTGGGAAACAACTGGCTGGGCTCCCAGGTCCTGGCCTCCCTGCTGCAGGGCCTGTCCTCCTCCTGTGAGGATTTTATCAGTGAGAAACCACTGCCAGACCAGTGCCTGACCTGGACATCTCATCTCCTTCCTGAGTGAGCTGTGCCCCTCCGCGGCCTGGGCATTTGTATGTTTACCTGGGCAGGGGGGACAGAATCGGAGCCAGGCCTGCTGACTGACCCCTGCTAAGTTTGGGTCCCAGTTTGTGAGAGCTAGTGACCCTGCCCTGACGGGAAACAGAACAGCTGGTGGAGCATGCTTATAGTGTGCCTTTCATGGGGTGCTTCTTTTACTTGACTGATGTGTGACCAGCGGGGTCCCTCGCATGGGAAACTAGTTTCTGTTGATGAGGGAGGCAGTCCTCTGTCCAAGTCATGAGAGGCAGGAATGAAGAGTCAGGCAGAGAGAGAGGGAGAAGGAGAAGGAGAAGGAGAAGGAGAAGGAGAGGGAGAGAGAGAGGCAACTAGCAGTGTGTGTGCGCGAGCGCCCATGCATCTCCATTCACCCATCCATCCTCCCGCTGCCCACCCCCCCTTTATCCATTCATCTCTATACATAAGGAACTAGGATGTGGGTTGCAGTTCTCAGGTAAATGTCTGAATGGTCCATTTAAAGAAAGCTATAGCCGAAGCTGGGAGAGGTGACCCACACCTGTAATCCCAGTATTTAGGAGGTTGAGACGGGAGGATTGCAGGTTAGCCTCAGCAATTTAGCGAGACCGTGTTTCTTTTTCTTTTTTTTTTTTTTTTTTGTGGTGCTGGGGATTGAACCCAGGGGTATTCTACCTTTGAGCTACATTCCCAGCCCTTTTTAGTTATTATTATTTTTTAAAACAGGGTCTTGCTAGGTTGCTGAGAGTCTTGCTACTTGCTGAGGCTGTCCTTGAACCTGTGATCCTCCTGTCTCAGCCGTATGTACCACCATGCCTAGCTTTGAGACTCTGTTTCAAAATAAAAATATAAAAAGAGCTGGGCTATAGTTAATCTCCATTACCAAAAAAGAAGAAAAAGTTTGGGAACTTCTGGTGGGTAGAGGCCGAAGGTGCTTCTGGGTACCCTAATGTACAGGCATGAAAGGGCTCTTCTAGTAGCTATCCTCCCAAATGTCCACTTCATCAGTGGTGCTGCTAGTGGGGAGCACGGGGTTGATGGGAACCTCCAGCAAGGCCTGCCCTAGGGGTCACCCCTGTCTCCCACACAGGAGGGCGTCCTGGGGACCTTGGCAGTGGGCCGTCACAGTGGGCCGTCAGAGCAGGGAGCGGTGCTTCTTAGACACTTCATTCTCACACCAGGCTGGCAGCCGTAAACCTTTTCTGTGCTCTGAATCTGAAATGCTGTGGCAGGGGCCATCAAGAGGAATTCCTCCTGCAATCCATCAGTCAGTCAGCTGGCGCTCACCGGAACATCTGCTCCGGGCCCGGTGCTCGTTAGGCTCACTGCCTGGCCAACTTGTTACGGAGCCCGGACTCCAGAATCCCAGCGGACTTCTCAAATGTGCATCTTCCCTTACCCCCAGACCCAGGAGAGAGGCTCCTTTAGGACAGTCAGGAATTGGCCAATGTGACCATGAAAGGTGACTACATGGCCATGCTGGCCAGGAGCAGGGATTGCTCCCAGAGAAGCTGGGCACGTTCCTGGTCCCCGGTACTTCCCAGTGAATTTCGGGTTGGGCTGCACCTGACAGCTCCTAGTGAGAGTCCTGAGTGAGCAGAGCAGAAGGTCCTGGGCCCGTGTGGGCAGGCTGCCTCCCCGAGGCCACGCTGGTCCTCCACCATGGGGACTTTGCCAGTGGAGGGTGGCAGTGGGGTGGGTAGTCCAGGCAGAGAAATTCACAGGGACAAATGCTGGCCAGCCGGTGGCCTTTCTGGAACTGCTGGTTTGGGGGGAGTAGGGTTCAGGCCTTGTGGTCCCAAGGACGCTCTGTGGATTTGTCTGTGCCTGCGCTTGTCTTCAGGCAGTGGACCGGGGTCTCTCTCAGGCTGGAACGTTTGGGATCCTGATGGGCAGCAAAGCTGCTGTTAACTTTGCCTTTTTATTCTCTCCGCTTGGGTTTGGGCTGCTTCAGTTTCTGAATTGCTTTTTTCCCCCTTGCCAGGTGGGTAAGATACAACTGTGGAAAAGAAGGAATCCCACCAAATATGTACAGATTTTTTTCTCACACTGCCTATCTGTAGGCAAGGGATGTGTCAACCCCCTGCCTGCTCCTGACTTGCTCCCGAACGTAACCCCCCTCACCATCACCTCTTGGGCTTGTTGGAGGGAATGCGGGTGAAAGAGGGGGAAGATGAGGCTGGCTCGCCAGATTCTCCCCTGCGATCCTCAGGAATACTTCTCATGATTTAAGGGTGGTAGTAGTCCTGTGTCCGTCCGTCCGTCCATCCATCCATCCATCCATCCTCTATCCAACCATCCTCCATTCATTGACTACAGGGATTTTCTTTTCTTTTTTCTCTTTGTAGTATTGGGGATTGAAGCCTGGGACTCTCTACCACTGACCTATATCCCCAGCCCTTTTTATTTTTTATTTTGAGACAGGGTCTTGTCCAGTTGCCCAGGCAGGCCTGGAACTTGCCATCTTCCTGCCTCAGCCTCCCAGTTGATGGGATCACAGGTGTGTGCCACCCTGCCCAGCTAACGATGGGGATTTTACAGCCCTCTGCTGTTGGTCCTCATCGTACCCTTCCTCCCCCAGAGCTAAGGGTCCCCTCTGTGCAGTCTTTTCTGCCCCCAGCCTGGGCTCTAACTTGTCCCTGGAGTGTCCCTTGCTTCTAGCACTGATTAGTACTATCTTTTCATTACCCGTTTATTTATGCTTAGTAAATGTTTGTTGATAAATGAATTTGGGAACATTGTGTGTGTGTGTGTGTGTGTGTGTGTGTGTGTGTGTGTGGTGCTGGGTATTGAACCCAGGGGCATTTTATATTCAAAATACACCCCCAGCCCTTCTTATTTTTTATTTGGAAACAGGGTCTCGCTAAGTTGCTGAGAGCCTCACTAAGTTGCTGAGGCTAGCCTTAAACCTGCGATCCTCCTGTCTCAGCCCCCAAGACTGGGATTACAGGTGTGCACCACCATGCCCAGCTGGAGACATTTTTTGATGGGAGAAAATGAATTTGTCTCATTTTTCTTTGACATCTCTCTTAAGACATAGAAGCCAAACTGCAGTCTCCATGTAGTGAAATGCAGACCATCCTCTGCTTCAGGCACCGTACAGTGGGGCCGTCATTCACATTTACAGATGCTGTTGAGGTTTTGTGGTTTTATTGGTGTTGCTCAAGGTCCCAAAGATGGAATGTCGATGTCACAGTGTGCCCTGCTTTCTGGGGTCATCTCTGCCATGTCTCCTGGAGGGGCTCAGGGCACAGCCTTTGTCTGCCTGGGCAGCCTGCGTTGTAATTCTGTGGTCAGTCCACCCCGTCTCCCGCATCTCCTGCTCCTGGAGGAGGCCACCTACTCTTCCCTCGGGGGCCCCTCAGCTCTCTGAGGGAGGCCATCACCATCTTCCCTGGGCTAGCTCTTCCCAGGATGACCCACCACATGGGCAAGGTCGGGCAGCTCGTGCTCCGTTCAGCCTGGCCTCAGTGTCCCGCTGGGGATCATCCAGGTGGAAACACAGCCATTGGGAAGGGGTGTGTGGGTTGGAGCAGGGGCTCAGAGCTGGAGACAGACTGCAAATCTACTCTGCCGCCATCTTTTCTGGTGTGAATTGAGGCTAAGTGTGCCAGCCGTCTCCAAGGGTGCAAGGCTGAGAGAGCTGATAGGTCTAGTGCCAGTGCGTCCGGCGTGCGCTTGTGGTAAGCATTTTGATTCTTGTTATTAAGAAGACAGCACAAGTGGGCATCCTGTGTTTGGCGACTACATCATATCAGCGACTCATTCAGGCTATCGCTAAGAAAATCTGGACTTTGATTTAGCGTGTGCTTAGCTTGATAGTACAATCCCCGAATTGCTGGGCCGTAAGACTCAGTTTCTGCTGAAAGACCTCTTGGCAGGGAAGACATACACATATCATGGCTAGAGTGTGTGGGGGACAAATCTGTTCACCTCATGCCAAGGGAGCTGGTGATGCTGGGTTTGGTGATGCTGGGCATGGTGGCGCATGCCTCTAATCCCAGTTCTTGGGAGACTGAGACAGAAGGATTGCAGATTTGAGGCCAGCCTCAGCAATGTTAACAAGACCCTCAGCAACTTAGCAGGACCCTGTTTCAAAGTAAAAAATAAAAAGGTCTGGGAGTGTAGCCTGGAGGTAGAATGCCCCTGGGTTCCATCTCAAATACCCCCCCCCAAAAAAAAGAGGAAGAGAAAGGGGTCAGGGTCCTACTACCCCCTTCAAGGACACACACCCAGTGACCTGAAGTCCTTCTACTAGGCCCTGCCTCTTAAACTTTCTACTACCTCCCAATACCACCAAGCTGGGGACCAAGCCTTCAACACATGGACTTTTGGGGGACACTTATAATCCAAAGTATAGCAGGAGTGGACACATCCGTCACCCCTCTGACATCTGTCTCACCTTTCCCGTGCAACCACAGATTTGCTTTCTGTCCCTATAGATTAGTTTGCCTCTCCTTTCCTCTCCTTTTTTTTTTTTTTTTTGGTACTGGGGATTGAACCCAAGGGAATTCTACCTCTGAGCTAGCTATACCTGCACCTGTATTTTATTTTATTTTACTGAGAGCCTCCCTAAGTTGCTGAGGCTGGCTTCAAACCCGCGATCCTCCTGTCTTAGCCTCCCAAGCACTGGGATCACAAGCATGTGCCACCACGTCTGGTTTTTATTTTATTTTGAAACAGGGTCTCCCTAAGTTACTGCACACTGGCCTCAAACCTGTGATCCTCCTGTCTCAGCCTCCCAAGTACTGAGATTACAGGTGTGAGCCACCACGCCCAGCTGGTTTGACTTTTCTAGAGTTTTATATAAGTAGAACCATACCAGATGAACTTCTCTCTCTTCCCCTCCTCTCCTCCCCTCCTCTCCCCTCCCCTCCCCTTCCCTCCCCTCCCCTCTGGACTAGCTCCTTGCACTCAGCATGACTGTTGTTTTCCGTAGCCAGTAATATTCCGTCACATGAATGTACCATGACTTGTTTACCCAGCTGCCTGCTCACAGATACACACGTGGGTTGGTTCCATTCTGGGGCTCCTGTGAACGTTTCTGTACAGGTCATTGTATGGGCATCTGCTTTCTTTCCTCTTGGGTGAAAGTTGGGGAGCGGAATGCCTGGATCATGTGGTATATGTGTCTGGGACATAAGGTTGGTGCGTTTTAAAGAAAAGTGGTTGTATCGATTGTTCCCACCAGCAGTGTCTGAACGTTCCTGTGCTGCCACAGCCTGTGAACACCCGGGATGGCCAGTCTTTTGGTTTTAGCCATATCAGTAGGTATATAGAGGTAGCTCAATGTGCTCTTAATATGAATTTTGTGTGTGTGTGTGTGTGCTGGGGATTGAACCCAGGGGCATTCTACCTGCTAGCTACACCCCCATCCCTATTTTATTTTTTATTTGGAAATGGTTTCACTAAGTTGCTGAGGCTGGCCTCCAACCTGTGATCCTCTTATCTCAGCCTCCTGAGTACTGGGATTGCAGGTGTGTGCTGGCGACTTTGCTCTCCGTAGTGAACGTTGTTGGCTTCTTTGGTGTACCTTGATGCCATTTACATATCTTTGATGAAGTGTCTTATCAAATCTTATGACCACTTCTTTTTTTAGCTTTGGTTGTTTGTTTCCTTATAATTCAGTTTTAAGAATTCCTGATATATTATGAACACAGGCCCTCCCTTTATCAGTTACATGCTTTGCAAATGTTTTCTTCCAATCCGTGGCTTATCTTTTCATCTTCTTAACAGTGTTTTTATTTATAAATACTTTATTCTATAAAGAATTTATTTATAGAATAAAATATTTAATTTTGATGAGCTCTATTTTATAAAAAATTTTTAAAGGATCATACTTTCAGTATTGTACCAAAAGTAAACCAAGATTTTCTCCTATATTTTCTTTTTTTTATTTTTTATTTATTTTTTTTTTTGCGGCACCGGGGATTGAACCCAGGGGCGTTCTACCTCCGTGCTACACCCCTGGCCCTATTTTTCCATACTTTATTTTGAAACCGGTTCTCACGAAGTTGCAGAGGGCCTCACTAGGTAGAGAGAGAGAGAGACAGGGAGAGAAAGAGAGAGAAAGAGAGAGAGCTGAGGCTGGCCGCGAACCTGGATCCTCCGGTCTCCGCCTCCCAAAGTACTGGGATTACAAGCGTGCGCCACCACACCCGGCTCTATGTTTTCTTTTTTAGAAGTATTAAAGTTTTGATTTTAGATCAATGACCTTTGTTACTACTTGTATGTAACATGAAGTGTCAAGATCCTCTTTTTTTTTTAACTTTTGGATCTCTAATTGCTCCAGCACTATTTATTGAAAAGATTAGTCTTTCTGCACCAAGTTGTCTCTGCACTTCTGTAAAAAAAAAAAAAAATTTGTTTTCTATATAGGTGTGGGTTTTTTTATGGACTTTGTAGTCTGTTCCTTTGATCTATTTCTTTGTGTTGACACTAACCCCACGATTTCTTGGTTATTGTGGCTTTATAATAAGTCTTGAAATTGGGTATTGCTAACTCCCCAACTTTCTCCTTGGTGCTGAGGGATCAAACCCAGGGCCTGGTGTGTGCGAGGCCAGCTCTGTCCACCGAGCCGCCCCATCCACTACTCTTCTTTGTTCAAAGTTGTTTCAGCTATTCTGGGGCCTTTGCAGTTTCAGACGTTAGAATCATTTTGGCAGTTTCTCCAAATTCTCTTCTTTTGGTTGGGATTATGATGAATATAGATAAATTTGGAGAGAATGGACATCTTAATAATGTTGTGTATTCTGACCCACGAATAAGGTATGACCTTCCATTTATTTAAGTCTTCTTTAAATTTTCTCAGCAATGAATGTTTTATAGTTTTAGTGTACAGGTTTTGTGACTCTCTTTTCAACTTTATGCTGAGACCTACCCTTCCTTCCTTCCTTCCTTCCTTCCTTCCTTCCTTCCTTCCTTCCTTCCGACACCAGGGCTTGAACCCAGGAATATTCTGCTTCTGAGCTACACCCCTAGCCCTATTTTTTTGGAAACAGGGTTTCACTAAGTTGCTGAGGCTGGCTGCGAACCTGTGATCCTCTTGTCTGGGCTTCGCAAGTGCTGGAATTACAGTTGTGTACCACCGTGCCTGACTGCATGACTTTCTTGATCTCTGTTAGTGTTCTTTTCTCTGACTGCTTTTAAGATATTCTGTGGGTTTGTCATTTATATCAAATTTGGGGAATTTTTAGCTATTGTTTTTTGCGATACCACTTTCTCCCCTCCCTGCCCAGTTCTTCTTTGGGGACTCCGGTGACGTGTGTATTAGGTGACTTGAAGTTGTTCCCCAGCTTACGTGCCCCTTCTTGTTTCGAATTCATTTCTTTTCTCTTTCGTATTGCACGGTTTCTATGCTGTTCTTCAAGTTCAGGAATCTTTTTTTCTGCAGTGTTTAATCTGCCACGCATCCCCTAGAAGTTTGATGGGTCTTTGTGTATCCTCCATGTTTCTTGTTCGACTTCTTGAACAATGGAATACACTTACAATAACTGCTGAATGCTCTTACCTGCTGAAGCTGTCATCTATGTCTGCTCTGGCTCAGTTTTAACTGATTATTTTATTATTATTATTATTATTATTATTATTATCATCATTATTATTATATTTTTTGTGGTACTAGAGATCGAACCCAGGGGCATTCTACCTCTGAGCTCCCCCAGCCCTTTTTACTTTTTGTTTTGAAACAGGGTCTCGCTGAGTCTCTCTATGTTGCTGAGGTTGGCCTCAAACCTGCAATCCTCCTATCTCAGCCTCCCACATACTGGGAGTACAGATACGTGCCACCACGCTGAGAACTATTTTACTCATTATTGATTGTAATTTTTTGCCTTTTTTTGCGTGCTTGATAATCCTTGATGGATGCTTGATATTGTCAATTTTATCTTAAGTGGTACATATTTTTGTTTTCCTATAAATATTCTTGAGCTTTCTTTGATAGATTTACTTGGAATGTTGAATCTTGCTTTTAAGATTTGCCAGATGGGACCAAGAGTCTCATCTTTCCTCTCTAGCCTGGAGCTCTCTGCTCAGTGCTCTGTGACTTTTGAGGTTTTCCAGTCTGGCCCAGGCACAGGCACCAGCCTGTGTACCTAGGGCGCTGTTCCCTGTCATCTTCTGGCTGGTTCTTTCCCTGGCCCTGGGGAAAGAACAGCATGTACTGATTCTATTCTGCAGGGTCCCAGGGGCCCCTCACATCTCCCAGTTTCTCCCTCTTTTCAGTTGTCTCCTCTCTGATGTTCTGTCATGCAAACTGTAGCCACCCTGGTCTTCCTGAATGCTGGACTCCCATCTCCCATCTGCCTGGGTTTCCCTTTCCTGCTCCGTGGCCTGGAAACTCTCCCCAGACAGCAGACTGGGCGGCGTTGGGCTCACCTCGTTTATTTCCCTCCCTCATTGCCTGACAAGTTTCAAATGTTTTGTCTGGTTTTTGGTGGTTTCGGGTAGGAGCCTATATCTGGTCCCTGTTATTCCATTTTGGCAAGAAATACAGCATTTAATTTGCATTTTTCTCACTAGGAGAACCTTGCCAATTTTATTTTATTTGGTAGTGGGGATTGAACTCAGGGACATTCTACCCCTGAGCTACACCCCCAGCCCTTTTTATTTATTTTGAGTTGCTGAGGGTCTCACTATGTTGCTGAGGCTGGCCTTGAACCTGGGACCTTCCTGTCTTAGCCTCTCAATTTTAAATGATATAAAGTATTACACAGTACTATAGTCCTCCTGCTGATGTGTTTGTGGCCAGAGGTTTTAGGGGGGATGGGAAGGAGGAGCTGCTGCTGAGAGGCCAAGGCTGCCTCCCCAGTAATCATGGGAGCTGCAGCGTCAGGAAACTCTGTGTGGGCTGCAGGTTTGTGTTTTGCTCATCGAACCACACACAATCTCGGCAGTTTGTCCAGGGCTGTGTGACAGCAAGCGTGGGAGCCTCGTCAGGGCAGAAAACCCCAGAGTGCTGGGGCTTGCCAGCAAAGCATTCGCTCAAGCTGCTGTCCCGGGGAGAAAGAGGAGAGCGGAAGTGGGAAGGGCCCGACGTGAATGGTGCTGGCCGGGAGGCCTGGCTCCTTCCCCTGCCCCGGCCTCTGAGGCCTGGCTGCAAGACCGTGGGCTTTGTCTTGCCTCCCTTGCGCTGGAGAGCTGGGTCCTAGGCACACTTGTCCATCCTGGACCCCGGCTGCCTGTGCTCTCTGGAGAGGCCCAAGGCCCAGACCTGGGGCTCCCTGTCCCAGGAAAATATCTGCGAGGCTGGCGACCTTTGGAGGGGTGGCTGGAGGAGGCTGTAAATCATCCTGCTGGCTGGAAGAGCTGCCTCCGGCCCTCTGTGGCCTGGGTAGAGGGCTGTGGGCAGGCCGTGGGAGCCACTGCCAAAGGCCAGGCCAGCCAGCATGGCTGCCTCACAGAACTGGGAACCCTGAGGGGGAGGCGGTGGTGGTCAGGGGGCCCTGGGGACCTGCCCTCTAGGCCTCTTGCTGCAGGGAAGGGGGACAGCGGTGGTGACCACTTGTCCAAGGACACACATCCTGCTCCAAGGCTGAGGCTGGCTGTACTTCGTCAGGAGAAGGAGGAAAAGAAACGGGGCTGCGCTCCTTCTGTGCCCGACCCCGTGGGACTTTCCCTGTACCCAGCAGCCCCCCCCCCCCGCTTCTAGGTGCAGTTGGCTGTGTGCGGCCACGTGGCCAACAAGGGCTGTGCAGGCTGGGCAGTTTGGTCTGTGTGTCCTCGGTGAGAGACCTGGCAGGCCTCTGGGTGGGCGAGGGGCTGGAGGGCCTGGCAGACACCCCTGGGCAATGTCAGTCAGCTCTGAAGGGCAGGGTGAGGTGGCTCATACCCCTTGGGCGAGGCCCTTCCCTCCTTGACCTCTGCGCATATCTGTCAAGTGAAGGGGACCGATTCGCTGGTCCCAGGTGTCATACCAACCCCAGAATATCTTGGAAGCTTGCTCTGACCTGGGCCTTGGGTCTGTCTTGGGATGCCAGGCCAGGGGTAGCCCTGAGTGGGATCTGAAGAGATGTCCTGGTGGGCAGTGTGTATCTTAGAGGGGTCCTGGCCACTCCCAGGACCAGAAAGGGCGAGGCTTTCCTAGGAACTGGTGGCAGCGGGGACCCTGTCCCGAGACCCGCAGTAACCTCTTGAGGTCCTATCAGAGGATTTGGGGAACTTCTTCCCTTTGGCACCTGGGTGTGGAGGGTGTCTTCAGGGTACGTGAGGAGGTGCTCACGTGCAGGCCACCCCAGGCTTGGTGCTATCCTGTCAGGTCTGGGACCCCCACGGTTGACCCTTTGCCCCACCAGGTTCTCTCAGACTTCACCCCATCTCTTTTTGCTCTGTTCTCCTGCCCCATAGTTCTGTGTGTGCCTTCTTGCAGAAACCAAAATGAAACTCCCCTCTGGAATGCCACCCTTCAGTTCCTCTTTGTCAGGCATGATGACTCCCTCAGCCTGTGGGGAAGGTTCTCCTGACTTGAGTGCCCTCTTGTGCAATCCCCCGGCGGCAGCGGCCATGAGGGCTGCAGGAAGAGGGAGGGTGAGCGGTTATCTGGCCACACCTTGGGGTGGCCGCAGCGGAGGCCCCACTGATATTTCTCCCAGATGATGGCTGGTTTGGCTCTTGCTATGGTTTCATTGGTGCTCCGAGTCCAGGAGAATGCAGGCAGGTCCCCAACCAGAAGGACCACCTGCGGACCACATCCATGGCTTTGTGGAGTCTGGAGTCTGGGCTAGGTGAGAACTGGCCCCCGGAGGGGACGTGTTGACCTGGTGGGATCCCTAAGTGGAGGCAAGTGGAGGGAAGATTCAGGGACACAGCCCTGGGCTCATGGGGATCCCAGAGCAGGGAGGTGAGACCGGAACGTCCTCACAGCCAAGCACAGTCCTTGCACGCTGCCCAGCTCTCTCCCTCCCTGAGATTGGCCCTGGCTGAGGTTGCAGCTGGAACCCGATGGGGTGTGTGTGCAGAGGTGGAACCCAGTGGGGTGGGGGGTGTAGGGTTGCAGGGGGCAGAGATGGGAGCTTGGGGGAGGGGCTGGGGACAGCCTCTTCCCACCCTGGGCCCCAGGGGAACGCTTGGCTTCCCAGCATCCTGTCTGCCTGCCTCTCCTCGTGCTTTCTCCTCATGGCAAAAATGGTGTAGGTCAGGATGACCTGCTGTCTTTCCCCCCGATGTGCCCTCTTCCCCAACGGCCGGTGGCATCCCCTCTCTGGGGTTTGTCCTCACGTGGCCGAAGGCTGACATGTTCAGTGTGCACCCGATGCCTGACCCGTGCTGGCTGGGCACATTGTGAGTCGTGCCACCATACTGGGCGGTGGGGGTTCTTTGGAGGGTTAAGGACAGTTTGCGTAACAGATGCAGCTCAACGCCTATGCCGGGAGGGTGACCTGCTCGTCTGGCTCCATCACAGGTGTGTGTGTTGGGCAGGGCGGGGCGGGAAGAGCACTCTGGGGTTTGCCTGTGCCCGGATCCTTCATAAGACCTCTGCCTGGGAGTTCCGTTGGCCTTGACCCCATCACTGGACACTGGTACCAAGAAGCTTCCATCCTCACTACAGGGTCCCTCCTGAGCCCTGGCAACCCCTTCTCCAGGTCAGGCATGGCCCTTGAGCTGTGGCCCCAGTTCTCCCTAGGGAGTTTTTCTAAAACTTGGGGCATTTAGGGACCAGAGACCCTGTTTATCTTCAGGGTGCAGGAGGGGGGCTTAGAAAAAGTGCTGGTTGTCCCTGTGGTCTTCACAAACGTCTCCATTGTACATCTTGACCCCAAGGCAATGGTCACCGCCCCTGAGGAACGCCAAGTCACACAGTCAGAGGACAAACTGAGTGCAGGAGGAGGAGTAGCTTGCTGAGGACAGCCTTCTCGGCATATGACATGGGGTGGGGGCTGGGGGTGCTCTGTGGGGCAGGTGCAATTGCTGGGGAGGAGGGCTCCCCTTGCTCAGCCTCACACAAGGGTGACTCCCCTTCTTAAGGGTCAAATCAGAACGATAGGCAAAATAGCAAAGTCCTTCAACGCTGTGAATGTGGGGGTTCAGGTATTAGGAGCACCCACAGGGCACTGCTGGAGGCACGGGGTGGCTGCCTCCTGCACCCAGGGGCCCCAGAGAGAATTGGGAATCCCAAGCTGGTGACAGTCATGGCCTCCAAGGAGGAATCTCTGGGTTAGGGAGCTCTGTGGGTCGGGATCCCGGGCCTGGCAGGTGCGTGGTCTGAGGCCACCCCTGACAAGGATCAGCGTGTGGAGACTGTTTCTCATTGGATCACAGCAGCTAACTGTGCAGTGGTTCCCATAGGTGGACAAGATGGAGGTTCCTAAGGAACCCACCCAAGGCCACACAGCTGCAAGGACCTCAGCTGGGGTCAGCACTGTAAGCCCACTGGTGCCGAAGCCCAGCCATTCCCTGCACACTGAAGCCCACCGCCAAGTGGCTGAGACAGGAAGCAGGAGAGTCACAGGAGGGTGCAGGGAGGAACCTGTGGGGCCACAGGGAAGCAATCCCAGCCCCATTACTTCCTAGTCATTGGTGGAGAGCCCTTTCTCAATGTGACTGATTTGTCAACATCTTCCTTCCTCTGTTCACTCCTCCCCCACTCCTCCCCCCTTTCTTTTTCTTCTTTCTCTTCTCACCCACCTCCCCTTGCTTCCTTCCTTCCTTCCATCCATCCATCCATCTGCCCATCCATCTGTCCATCTGCCCATCCATCCATCCACCCATCCATCCACCCATCCGTCCATCTGCCCATCCATCCATCCATCCATCCATCCATCCATCCATCCGTTTAATGGACATTTATTGAGCACCACGGGAAGTTAGCATTGTGCGGAGCTCTGAGGATACAGAGTTGGACAAGGCCTGGTTCCTGCCCTCACAGCCCCAGCACATAGGAATTGGGGCTGGGGAAGATCGGTGGACTCTCAGGATGTGGAGCTGTAGGGCTCTGGTAAAGGGAACCCAGGGAGTCACTGTGAGACAGACACAGAGGCTTCCCCATGGGGTAGATGCCCAGGACCTGGGGCTAATTTAGACCTAGCTCCAACACACAGGCTCCTGGCTCCCCTCTCCATAGAAGGAAGCCTGCTGGGAAGCAGACCCTGGCTCCTCTTGGGCGGTGGTGTCTCCACCTTTGGCACAGGCATAGGGCTAGAGAGACTCCACTAGGGCCCTTGGTTCTGGCAGAAGTGAAGTCCTAAGCCAAGTGTTTGGAGCGCTGGGGCTGGAGGAGCTGAGGAGGGGGCAGGGTTGGGTACCATGGAGACAGAGGCAGGGTGTTCCAGGTGGGGACCACATGGGCAGAGAGCTGGAAGGTTGTGGAGCCCAGCATGTCCGGCTGGAGGTCTGCCCTGCCTCCACCGTGCCCTGGTGTCATCTCTTGCTCCAGCTGGATGTGGGTCCCTGAATATGTTCCCCAGCCCCTGCTGTGGGCCCGGTTGGCCAGGCACTCTCTAGTGCCTTCTCCTTCCCCAGACTAGACTCTTACGAGACTCCTGTCACACTCGTTTGACTAGGGAGTCTCAGATCTGTGTTTCGTTTCTCCAGAAGAGCCCCTGGCATCCCTGGCTATCACCAGGTTTGCTGAATGAACACAAACAGTTGTTGGCTTGAGGAGTAAAAAGTGTGCGAGTGGGGTAGAAGGAAATGTCTCCCAGCAAGTCTAGCATACAAAGGTCATAGCGGGCTTGTCCTGGGCAGAAAGCTTAGTGCTGGCCGAGCCCAGTGTCCACTGGTGCTCCGGGGGCCTTTGCTCCCTGGGTCGGCTCAGACCCCCTGTGCTGAGGTCCAGCCCAGTGCTCCCTGCACACGGAGGAAACTTCTTCCTAGTAATGGTCTGCTCAGCCACTCTGTCTGCTGTGGGCATGTGCTACCTTTATCTTGTCCCTGTCCCCCCTAGGAAGTTTGATGGACTTTGGGGACTGCTTCTGGATGTGCTGTGTCAGAAACGAGTCAGTGCGGTGGGGCTGGGGAAGGCAAGTCGCCTATAAAAGTTTTGGGGGCAAGTCCTGTCCCCCGGGTGGATTTTGTCAACAGGGGCCTTTCATGGTCTCCTAGGCTGCTGGCTGGTGGGCTCCGGCTCTGGTGCAGAGCTAACCAGTAGCCCTGGAGGATGTCTCACTCTAAGAACTTTTCTGCCCAGAAGCGTGGCCCTCCAGGCCTGTTGTGCTGGGCAGAAGCCTTGGGTTCTCCTGCACCTGCCTGCACATGCTCAGGGGTTCAGGGAGGGGGCCTTTACCCAGTGGTGTGGGGCACAAAAGGGCACAAATGCGGTTTCAGAGCTGATCACGGGCTTCTAGTGCAGCTGGATTCCTGCAGCACCTGTGGCCATGGACTGTGGTGAGCGGCTTCTGTGGTCCTTCAAAGAGATATCCCAGAGAGGGGACATCACAGGTGCAGGAAACTGCGCAGAGGAGTCCAGGATCCCCCCTCCCCCAACTGTCAAAGGCGGTGTTCTGGGCTCCTGCTTCTCGATATACTCATGAGGTGTGTCCCTAGCAATTTGCTAAGGATGGGTTTTCTACTAGTGTTTTTGAATGTTTTAGTTTTTTTTCCTTTTTAAAAGAATGGATAGCTTCCAGGCTAGCCCTTTCATGGCGTTATCCTCACTTGAACCCCCTGCCCAGTGAGATTGAGGGGCTGGATCACAGCTGGGCATTGGGCGGACACCAGGCTACGGGTGCCAGCCCAGCTCCGTGCCCTGAGCCGCTTGCTGTGGGCAGGACGGGCTTTCCTGGGGTCTGCTTTGTACAACTCTGCTCTGCACAAGATGGAGAGAGCTGGTGCCCACGTGAGCTGGGGAGAAGTCACGTGCTCCTTGGCTCTCTTAAAAGTATACATGGCCATATTTAAAAAAAATTATTTTTGTGTGTGGTACTGGGAATTGAACCCAGGGGAGTTCTCCCTCTCATCTACACCCCCAGCCCTATTTTTTGAAACAAGGTCTCACTAAGTTGCAGAGGGCCTCACTAAATTGCTGAGGCTGGTCTTGAACCTGCAATCCTCCTGCCTCAGCCTCCTAAGTACTGGGAATACAAGTGTGCACCATCACACCTGGCACATGTGGCCATTTTGAAGGCTCTCAGAAGTCCTGCACTGAGGAAACTGTTTCATGTTGACCTTGCATTTCTAAAAGTCAGTTAGCATGGAG
Source organism: Glis glis (assembly GCA_004027185.1). NCBI lineage: Eukaryota > Metazoa > Chordata > Mammalia > Rodentia > Gliridae > Glis > Glis glis. Next base: position 19,121 of record PVJS01003977.1, read on the forward strand.
CGTCTGCCTCGGAGCATGACCCGTTGCTTCCTGGGGTGTTCACGTGTTCTTCCCCCTAGGCCTTTTAAGTGGGCTCATGCCTCCATGTTAGCCCCGTCTTTGTGTCTCATTCTTGGTGCTGCGGACAGCCAGCAGAGCTGCTGAGACAGTTGTCATTGCCCACCCGGTGTATACTGAGCTCCGCCTTGGTCCAGGCCCTGGGGCTCCTGCTCTGGGGCCCGCATCTGGTCCTCCACCCCCTGCAGCCTCAGGGGCTTTCCACTAGCCTCCTTGCCAGCTCGAAAGTGCTCCCCAAAGCTCACAAGTTGGAAACTTGACCCCTGATCGCATGTTAATGGTGTTAGGAGGCGGGACCTCTGGAAGGGACAAGCATTAGGTGAGGTCGTGGGGGGGCCCACAATGGCCTTAGCTTGCTGTCTTACCGCCCCCTTGCTGTGTAGCAGCAGGAGGCCCCAGCCTACAGTCACCAGCTGGGTAGACCTTTATTCTTACTCCTTATGAATCCGGCTTTCAGGTGTCCTCCTGTCCCTGCGCTGAGGGCTGCTCTCCACCAGTCCCTCTCTCTCCAGACATCCCAGGCTGGGACTGCAGGGCCTGGAGCTCAGGCCCCTCTCTGGATGCTACCAGTGAAGGGCTACGGCCCAGGGCTGACTTTGGTTGTGGCCCCTCCACTTCTGTGGACAAGTGTGAGGCTGGCGGGAGCATCGGAGACCCAAACAGAGGAGCTGAGCATGGCAGCCGGTGGGTGGTGGGTGGTGGACAGGCCGGGTGGCCCAGGCTGGCTGGACCTTGCCTGCTCTGTGCCCAGGCGGGGCGGGGGCCCTTTGGAGCTGACATCCCGCCATCAGGGTGGGATGGGTCCCGCTGGCCAGCAGAGCTGCCCCACTGAAGTCAGGTGCAAGGAGGTGTCCGTTCTGGTCGGGAGCGGCTGAGAGACTACATCTCCTGGGCTTTGAAGTTGGCTGCCTTGTTTCCTTCTGGTATGTGCTTAAGTTGGAGATTCTCAGGAGTGAGATATGGGCTGTTGATGTGGAGAGAGGATTTGGAATTCCCAAAGCAGCAGGAAGAGTACCCCTGCTGGAATCCAGATAGCATTTGTCACATTTGTGATAAGGCCTGCTTCCCAAACAAAAGTGCCTCTGTGGACGGGGTCTCAGGGACGGCTGGCTCCTGGCTCCTGGCTGGATGCAGTTTCCCTGCAGTGGGCAGGCGCAGGGTCTGCCCGAAGGCGGGGCTGGGCTGAGCTGAGCTGAGTTCTTCCGGCTGTTCCCCCCGCTTGTCTGGAGCAGCTGCCCCTGGGTGACCCCTTAGCCTTCAGTCCAGCTGTGGAGCCTCAGCAGGAACATGCCAAAAGAAAAAAAAAGAAAAAGAAAATAAGAGAAAGAAATGGGAGGGAAAAGGCCTCTTTTGGGAGCCTGGGGTTCACCTGAAGTAGGAGAAAGGCAGAGCAGAGGTGAGGGCCAGGGAGGAGAATGTAAGCTCCGTGGTCACTTGGGCCTGGTGGTATCTGGCTCTGCCTTTTAACCTCTTTGTGCCTTGGCTTCTGCATCTGTAAAATGGGGACATAATAGAAATTTGCAGGGGGATTTTTATGAGTCACTGAGATAGCATGATGTAACATCATTGTATTACTATATAAAGAGATTTGTGTGCGTGTGTGAGTGAGTGAGTGAGTGTGTGTGTGTGTGTGTGTGTGTGTGTGTGTGTGTTACTGGGCATTGAACCCAGGGGCATTCTACCTTTGGGTTACACCCACTGCCCTTTTTTTTTTTTTGCGGTACTGGGGATTGAACCCAGGGGCATTCTACCGCCGAGCTACACCCCCAGCCCTATTTTTCATTCTTTATTTTGAAACAGGGTCTCACTAAGTTGCTGAGGACCTCACTAAGTAGCTGAGGCTGGCCACGAACCTGTGATCCTCCTGTCTCAGCCTCCCAAGTATTGGGATTACAAGCATGAACCACCAAGTTTAGCCCCACTGCCCTTTTTAAATGTTTGTTTTGGAACAGGGTCTCACTAGGTTATTAGGTCTTGCTAGGTTACCAAGAGTCTTGCTAAATTGCTGAGGCTGGTCTCCAGCCTGCAATCCTCCTGTTTCAGCCTCCCAAGTACTGGGATTACAGGTATGCGCCATTGTGCCTGTTTATATAAGTAGATTCTAAAGAGTCCCAACAAAATTCCCAGCCAGGGCTGGTTCTAGAGGCTTTGGGGTGGTGGTGGGGAATTGTCTATGTGAGTCCTGTTCTGGGACTGCGTGTTGCTGGCAGACACCTTGCCTGCAGGTGGGTTTTGCACTCACCGTCCATGAGAAGGGAGCCTGGATGGAAGGAGGCAGGAAGGGAAAGAACTAGCTTTCAGGGTCAGATCAAGACCGCACCTGGTGGACCCTGGGCACCTTGCTGTGTCTCTTCCCTGTCCCCTGGGTGTAATCATGCCCTGCTTTGGTGTGGCTTTTTTTTTGGTACTGGGGATTGAACTCAGGGGTGTTCTACCTCTGAGCTGCCACCCCCAGCCTTGTTTATTTTGAAACAGGGTTTCACTAAATTACCACACGCTGGCCTCACACCTGTGACCCTCCAATCCCAGCCTCTCAAATACTGGGATTACAGGTCTGTGCCACTGCACCTGGCTTACTTTGGGGTTTTTGTAAGCTTGAGATGCAAGATTGCCTGGTCCGACCTGCTCCTTCCTTTCCTTTTCCTTCCCTCTTGTCTGTCTCCAGGGCAGGGGCCTGGGACTTGTGGAAGCCCCTCCCTTGGCCTGGAGGGGCCAGGCCAGGCTTCTTTGGGGCTGACATTTTTCAGAGGGTCTGAGTCTGTGCCCCAAGGAGGTGGCAGAGGACTGCTCAGAGCACCTTGGCTTTACCAAGTTAGAGCCGAATAAGAGGCCAGGTCACAGCAGCTGTCGGGTGCCCAGGGGCAAGCACGTTCACTGGGGACGTTTTTATCCATGCTCTGTCTCTGGGGAGCCAAACCCCCTCTCTGTCTGTGAGAGGGTCAATCAATTACGGGTCTCCTCATTTCCAGGCCAATTGGGAAATTAAATCACGACTCCATAAGAACGCTATTAGTAATTTTCAAGAAAGAGGTAATTGAAAAGAAAATTTTTAATACACTCACCAAATTGGCATGGGGGCACAGGAGCAGCGGGGGCTCCTCCCACCTTCTCCTCTGCCCAGCCCCCACCGCCTCACCTGGTCAAGTTCCTGCAGTGGCCTCAGCTTGGGCACCGGCCTCGCTTCCTGGGCCTCGGCCTGGTGCCCGTGTCGCCTACCAGCTGTGGGCCCTTGGCCAGCGTGGCACTGTTCTGTGTCTCTTGTTCCTCACTGGGGACAGGTGGGCATCTTGAGGTGTGAGGGACACAGGACCTGGGGCAGGTTGGGCTGGTGTCAGCCATGATGGTTGGGATTCGACTAGACCTCTGGGCCGCAGAGATGCTACCATGGGGGTCAGGGCAGGTCTTCCCTACCCTCCTGGAACCTCGACTCCACCCCACGTTCCTCTGTCCCACACCCTTTATCCTCCTGTCTGCAACCCTGTGTTTGGGGTGTTTTTGAAAGCTGTGGCCTTTCTCAGAGTGGAGTATCAACACTACCATGGCCTGTGCTGGACGGCGGCTCTAGGCTGGACTCTGTGCTCAGTGCTCCTGTGCATTATCTCACGGGGGGGGGGGTTAATCTGAATTTTACAGAGGAGGAGACTGAGGTGGAGAGGTGAGGGGGTACTGGCCTGGATTCCAGGGTGAGGCACCTGGAGCTCTGTTCTTGAGGACTCTGTGGGAAGGCTGGGTGCTTCCTCGGGTCTAACTACAGGAGAGAAGGTGAGTTCTGTCCAGCTAGTCTTCAGGCTGCTGGCAGCCAAGTCCACAAAGCCGCGTCTCACCCTCTGCTGAATACAGGACTCTGTATGTGGTGACTGAGGTGAGGACCGTTCTCCACCACGTTTGGAGTCAGGCCTGCCTGAGCACTGAGCTGAGCACCCCAGCCCTCTACCTCCTGGCCCTGGGGGCCCTGTTTGCTGCAAGGGTGGGTCCTTGGGGAGCTAAGCAGGCACCCCCATTCTTTCAGTATTCATTCATTCAGCTGGGAGACTGGAGGGCTTCTCCCAGGCTGGCCTCCCGTGCTGCCGGTTCCCTTACGTGTAGAGCAGAGGTCTTAGTCTTCATGGAGATGAAGTGATCGTGGCCACTTGGCGATGCCCAGGTGTTCATTACTGTCTCTTGCTGCCTGGGGGGCCTGGGGAGACACGGTGGCCTGCCCAGCTGCTGAGCGTGGACTTGGAGGGTGGGTGGACCTGGCAGCTCCTCTCCCCCACTGCCTGGGGCTGGGTGAACTCAGGCCTTGTGCAGGCTCCAGAGCTCGGGCTCAGGCCCATGACTGTGCTCCGCCCTGCCCACGGGAGGAGAGGCCTGGCCGTGGGGGCCCTGCTTGTCGCAGGAGTTGGCCAGGGATGTTGCCTTGACAGTCAGGTGAGGTACCTGGGTAACTTCTTTCATCCAGCGGGAGATGGGAGGGCTCCCCCAGGCCGGCCGGGCTGTTTTCCTAGTTCATCTCACTGTTGATGAGATGTAATGAGGCTCCTCGTTTGGAGCTGATCCAACAGCAGGACAGTCTGTGACAGGAAGTAGCTCCCGCCTTCCCCAAGCCCGCTGCTGCCACGAGAACCCACTTTTTTGTGGTTCTGCAGATAGAACCTAGGGCTTCAGTTTCCCTTGCTTGTGTAGTAGGGCTGGGGTGATGAGAACTTTGGGGGGCATGCCCCTGCGAACCTGGAAGGGCACCACCCACACGCTCTGCATGCAGTCCTCTCTGAATGCGTGTGTGCTGAGAAGGCAGCTGAAACTGAGGGTGATGGCCACAGCTTGGGGGCCTCAGGCAGTGCCCTTCCCCACCCCACAGCCGTTAGTGGGCACCACCGAGGCTGGACACTCTGCTGCACTCCTGAACAGCAGTGGGAGCGGCTGGCTGGTTTCCAGGGATCCTGCCTTCCCACTGGAGTCTGTAGTTGTAAACGGTCAATCCAGGGCTTCTCGCTCTGAGACTTGCATTCTCCTGTAAAGACAGGATGGGTGCCTTCTGAAGCTCTGGAAGAGGGGCGCTGCTCCACTGGAAGACCGGGCTCTATAAGTGGTCTCAGGGGCCTTCTGCCCATGCCAGTGCTGGGCTGCCCCATGCAGACCGTGTGCCAGCAGGGCTGTGACCTGCAGTGCTCAGCCGCTGGGCCAAGAGCTCAGTCTTCTTGCTTCAGGAAGGTTCCCTGGACTTGCTGAACCCAGACCCCTGAGAGCTAGGGGGAGCGTGGAAGCCGGCCTTCCAGCAGGCCATGCAGCGTGGCCCTCTTCTCCTGTCCCCTCCCAAGGAGGGCTTCCACCGTGTGGTTGTATTCTATGCCCCCAGTGTGAAAGTCTTTATAACTGTCTCCTGATGGGCCTCTAGCTGCTGGGCCACCCTCATTCCAGAGTGATCCATCTCAGAAACCTGTGGCCCTGCCGCACCCTGACTCACACTCCCCGTTGCCCACATGCACAGGTGGAAGTGGGTTTTGTCCTTGTGCTAGAGCAATTTGATTGGCAGAGGCTGCTGAGGTGCTGAATGAAAGGACCCCAAGAGCTGCGGGGTCGGGGGGCGGGAAGGGCCGTGATTGATTAGCATGGGCCATGACGGGATGGGTTGGCACTGTGGGTCTCCTGCCAACCTCTCTTGGGGCCCCCAGCTCTGTGCACCTGACGCTTGGTGCTTGCTGGGCTGGGGTGACTTAATATCCTATGCTGTGGACACATGTTTTGGAGTAAATTTTTTAATAATGACAAGCAAACTAGCTATGCTCAAGGCAATAAAAATGTGGAAAGTTCAGCAAAGTATAAATGAAGAAGAAAAAAGCTACTGCCACGCCATGATTCAGCAGCAGCAACTGGCTACAGGTGCAGCTCCTCCTGGGACCTCTCCCCAGGCTGCCACTGTGGCGTGTGGGCTTTTCCCCCTTACTATTTAATATAAGCCCTCCCGTGGTATTCTGTAAGTGTCTATAAATATTATTTCCAGTGACTAATATTCTACCATCTGGGCATGCTATTACTTAACCGGCCTCTTACTGGCCATGCGGAGTTTTTGTTCTTTTTTTTTCTTTTGGTGTTGGGGGTAGAACCCAGGGGTGATCTCCCTCCGAGCTACACCCCCAGCCCTTTTTTATTTTGAAACAGGGTCTCGCTAAGTTGCTGAGGGTCTTGCTAAGTTGCTGAGGTTAGCTTTGAACCGGCAGTCTTCCTGTCTCAGCTTCCCAAGTACTGGGATTACAGGTGTGCGCCACCAAGCCTGACTGTTTTTACTCTTGACATTATGAGTTTCCCTGTGACAAAGAGGCCTCTGTGGGGTAGATTGCTCCAAGTAGAGCAAATAGGTTGGAGTGGGAACACAGCTCAGTTCTGAGTACAGTTCACGAAGGCTCTTTGGGGAAAAGGTGGGAGGAACTGGTCCCAGAGCATGGGACTGTAGTCATGGCAGGTCACCTTGTGTGCCTGATGGCTATGACAGTTGGCGACATTGCTGTCCTGAAGGAGGAAGGACCAGGTGACAGCTGGGGCAGGGTGCTGGGCGTGGATGAGAAGACCTCCGGGTCCTCACTGGGGCTGCTCAGCCTGCCACTGCTGCCCGTGCCAGGCGGGCATTGGCACTAAAGAAAGATGACAAACTCTGCCCCCTGTAGTGTGTCCTGCAGGAGCCTCGGGCACGGGGCAGAGCACCTGCCTTCATGTGCCTCCCACAGACTGCGGGGTGGAGAAGGGGCCAGGACTGCAGAGCGGCATCAGTGGCTCTTAGCTCCTGTGGCACAGGGGCTGTAGCCTTGGAGCTCCAAGGGGTAGGATTATCAACTCAGCCAGCAACGGGCATTACAGGAAGGGTGAGCTGAGCCTGGACTGTGTTGGAGGACCATCGGAAGCCCGCTGGGGTTGGGCCTCCACACCGGGGACCTCTCCTTCCTTCCCCTCCACCCTCACTCACAAGCGCCCTGATTCTGAGGCGAGGGGCGGATTCCCAAGACGACCTGATAATGTAGCAGGATGTCAGGAGCAACCCAGCGCCGTCCATCCTAACCAGAGCCCACCTGTGCTGCCCCGCAGCGCACATGGAAAGACAGGAGCCCGAGAGGCTTCAGCGAGGAGCCTGGCAGCCGCAGGATGCAGTCGAGGTAAAGACCATGCCCCTCTCTTGTTCTTTTTATGGGGTGGTGGTGGTGCTGGGGGATGGAACCCAGGGCCTCACTTGTGCCAGACACACGCTCTACCACTGAGCTATACCCCACTTTCTTTGGGTAAATAACTGCTTTATTGAGATGTATGCACACACCATAAAAATACCATAAAATTCATCCTTTTAAAGTATAGAATATGGTGGTTTTTAGGATATTCACCAAGTTGTGCAACATCACACTAATTTTTGAATATTTTCATCATCCCTAAATGGAACCCTGTACCCTTTAACGGTCAAACCTCATCCCCTGGCAACTACTTATTGACTTTCTAAGACAATACTTTTGTGTGTGTATGTTTACCACATTTGCCCAACAGAAGGTCAGAAATGGATAATCCTTGGCTAGAGAGCTACGCTCTCTTTAAAAACTCAGAAAACTTGAAAGATACCTCCTCCCTGACTCTTCTGAGAGTGTGGCCTGCTAGGCCTACAGGCAGAATGATGACTTTCTACTGTGCACAGGGCCTGGCTGCTTGTTGGCTGAAGTCCTCACCCCCTCCCTATTGCCCTATGGCCCGCTGCCCTGCGCGCCTCGGGAGGCACGGAAACGGGCAGTCCTGGCCCTAGATCACTATTTTCTCCTTGAATGGTACGTGGTCAGCTGTTTTCCAACTTTTCTACTCCAGATTCTTTTCTGTCATGTGGCCTGCCACCCATGTCCACACGCAGGACTCCCATCTGACTCAAGCCAGGCTTAACAGCTCCATTCCCAAGGCTGGGTCCCCCACTTCCAGTACCACCCCCTGGAAGCACAGCCCCTTGCCAGGGCCACGGTCACCAGGACCGGGGTGTCCCGCCGGCTTCCCTGCCCACCACCTCCCCTCCTGTGACGGTTCCTACACTGCACGCTAATTTAAGCTTTGCGTAGACACGTGCCCGCTCTTCATTTCAAAATGTTTAACCTGCTGTGATCGAAGCTGTGGCAATTAAATTTTAATTGAGATGCACACTGCTTAAGCAGACACGAGACAGCTACAGCTATTGCTAATTAATTTTCTTCCGAAATGACAACATTTAATAATTATGCTCCGTGACGCCCGTGATACCTCTGTAGCTGTACCTCTGTGGTGCCGCTCAGCGGAGTCCATCCAGAGGTAGCTGGTGATGGTCTCGTGCACAGTTCTGCCTCGCTGGTGGGCCAGATGCCGCTTTCAGTGTTGGAGGGGAGGCTCCACAGCCCTGCGCACCCTCAGCAGTGCCAGCGGCTTCCCACCATGCTTCTGCCCCAGAGTAGCTAGGGGACCTGGTTTGTTTATCTAGGGAACGGCCTTTCTAGTTAAAACGTCCACAGGAAGCCAGGTACAGTGGTACGTGCCTATAATCCTCGTACTTGGAAGGCTGAGATAGGAGGATCACAGGTTCAAGGCTGGTCTCAGCAACTTGGTGACTGTCAGCAACTTATTGAGACCTTGTTTCTAAATAAAAAATTAAAAGGCTGGGGGTGTAGCTTGGAGGTAGAACACCTCTGGGTTCAAACCCCAATACCACACACACACACCTACCACCCTGCATGGAAAGCCTGGGATCTAGAACATTCTGTGCTTTTAAGCGTGATCTTGGCAGGCTGCCTCGGCCTCCTCGTGTACAAGGTGGACTTTGGGGATGTGAGGTTGGGCAGACCACGTGTGCGATGCTGGCACACGCTGGATGCAGAGCCTTGCCAGGCCGTGGGGTAGTGGCCCTGACCTTCCCCCAGGCCCCTGTCCCTTTGCATCTGTGCCACCGCATCCCTTGGCCGCCGGGCCTCCTCAGACATCCTGGTCACTCCGTTTCCTTGGCTTGGCCTGCCCAGGGGCCAGGACTGTCCTGCCAGTGAGGCCCCGCAAGCTGTCTGGGTTCTGGGCACGGCAGCTCACAGGTGTCTAGTTAACACACCACCCACAGGTATCTGAGCGGGTTGGGCCCGCAGGCTCTAGGTCTCCACATATCACACGATTGCTCTTCCCTGTGCAGGCCAGGCCATTCCTGCTTCCCAGGTGGGGAGCCGGGCTCCACTAGGAGGTGGAGATGTGCAGCCCATAAGAGGCGCTGTTAGCTTTGGGTCCAGCTCTGCTCCGCTCCGACCTGACTCCTTCCTATCTGTCAGCTGTTAAGGGGACTCAGGGCCCTGGGGGCTGCTGGGGTGGAGGCCTCCTGCAGGGTTCCGAGGGCGAGTGGTGTGAGGGAGGGTCTGGCTGGCTGGGGCCACCCGGGTCTGTGTGTGGGTGAGGCAGAGCTGCTGCTCACAGCCAGGAGCTGGTCTCCAGACGGACCTGCCTCACACCGCCCAGCAGTGATCCAGGGCGGCCGTGCTGCCGCTGGGGTGCATGGTGTGCGTGAGGCTTGACTATGTGTGAGTGTGAGCGGCCGTGCCAATGTGTGACTGTGTAAGCGTGAGCCTGTGTGGTAGTGACTATTGGCATGTGTGCGAGTACGATATAAACTGAAGACTGCATGCGTGCGCGTGTGTGTGAACAAGAGAGAGAGAGAGAGAGAGAGAGAATATGAGCATATGTGGGTGGTGTGAGTCCCTGAGAACAGGCACGGAGTCAAATGTGAATGTTGTGCATCCGTGCAGTGTGTACCTGAGCCAGATGACGGGGAGAAGTGGCTCCTCTCCTAGAGCGGACTTGGGTGGGCTCAGGGGCCAGGAGCCCAGTAGACCTGCAGACCCGCACCAGGCCCAGCCTGGGGAGGAGCACAGTGTGGGTGGGCAGCAGCAGGTGCTACCAATGCACTCAGGGGGCCCGGCAGGCATGACTCTCCAGGACGCCCCTTTTGGGGAGACAGTGGTAAGTGGGAGGGCGTTCTGCCCAGACCTTGCCAGTGAGGTCTCGCATCTGGGGTATAGATGTGGGGCATCCAAGCCCAGGCTGGGGTGCACAGCCCATGGGCAGGACTCTTGGGGTGCAGGACCCTTGGCAGAGGGGACAGGCAGCTCCCACTGGGCAGGGCCCGAGCTGGCACCCGTGTGCCGGGTCCAGCGTGCTGGTGGCTTTGAATGCTGGTGGACAGAGCATGGCTGGCTGTGGTGCTTGTTTGCCATGTGCAGGGCATGATCTGTCAGGAGGAGGAAAGGTGGATAGGCATCACTGGTCCTTCCTCAGGGGCCGCTCCCAGCTCTCTGCCCCAGCTCATTCCTTTCTGGAGCAGCTCAGAGCTCCATTAGCCCTGTGCAGTGTCGCTTACTATCCGGTGACTTGAAACACTCCTACTTCCCTTCCCCACCCCACGGAACCCGATTCAGCCCTGGCAGCCCGAGCCATCACCCACATAGCCAGAGGAAATAACTAGGGGAGCAAGTCAGTCGCCTGCCAGGTTCCCAGGGCGGGTGAGGTAGGGCTGAGCCGAGCCCTGGTGCCTGTGACAGGTGTGTCAGTGGCAGGGTCAGGTGTTCTGCCAGGTTCTGGGGCATCTGGGAGCAAGCAGCTGGTGCTTCAAATCCTGCAGGAGGCTGATGGGGAGATGGCTGGGGCACTCACCTAGGACCTGTCTGCTTGCATCTCGAGGGGTGACAGCAGGCGGGGAGCGTGTCTGGCTGGGCAAGGTGCAGAGGATTTCCTTGGGTCACGCGAGAAGCTGGAGAACCCCCTTCCCTTGGCCACAGGGCCCAGGGCCTCCGCTGCTGGCTCTGCTTTCCCGAGCTGCGACAGGGAAGCCACCCGCTTGTCTTGGATATGCAGAGGCTTTGTGCATGTGCTCCTGGCTTGGCCAGTGGAAGTGCTAGGTTGAACGGGACCAGATGTGTTACCCTGGGTCCAGCCCATGCTTGGTTTGGGCTCCACTAGCGTCCTGAGGGGTAGGAGAAGGGATTCCTGGGGAAGTGAAGAAGGGGTGGCTCTGGGTTCAGAGGTCCTAGGGCCATCTCAGGAGCGAGGCTCTTGGGCCACAGCGGTGTAGGGGAGAGTGTAAGCTTCCCCTCACCAAACACCCCCGACCCATGAAAAACCAGAACCAGGGTGAGACCGGCAGCGACGGTCATGTGCTGCCCAGTACAGGTGGGGACTGTCCCTTGCCCCGGGAACTGTTGTCACTCTACTTTATAGACAGGGCACTGAGGATCAGGAATGGGTCTCTCAAAGTCTGAGATGGAAAGGCTGGCCGGTGTCGCTTCCACCAAAGGAGTACCCCTGCTGCTGGTCTTGCACATGCTGTGTGTGAGTCTTGTCCCCGCAACAGCCCAGGAAGCTGCAGAGGGGGACAGGTGCCTGGAAGGGTGCAGTCTCTCCTGCCTCTTCCCTTAGGCCCCAGAGCCAAGCTGCTGGGGTCAGGGGCTGACCTACAACAGATAACACCTGTCGCGGTTTGTTTCCTAGACTCTCGTTTTCTGGTGATGCGCAGCTTTAAACTCAGCAGTGGTCAGCACTGGCTCTGTGTCCCACACCTGTCCTGGCCTCTGGACCTAGAAGTCGGAGCCGGAGGGGTCTGGAGCTGTCAGTCTGACACGCACATGCACACGATGGAGGTGGACCCTCCCCTCTCCCATTGAAGCCTGTAGAAGCTCTTTGAGGGTGGGGAGAGTCTTCCTGTTTCTCAAACACTGGAACCTCCTGCTCACAGGCATAGCATCCGCAGCTGTCCCCATGGCTGGGGTGGACGGACATCTACCCCGTGTGCCTGAGTCCTAGGCTGCTTCCTGGGGCCAGCTTACACCATCTCTCTTCCGCTCCATCATGGCACTTGGCATAAACCTTTCTTTGTGCTGATTTCCTAGCTGTGCCCGCTCTGGGCTCACTGGGAGGGTGAACATTGGAGTGGGCCCCTGGCAGGAGCCACCTCCAGTCCTGTTGGACTCAGAGTGGGGGAACAGCAGCCTTCCTCCGTCCTGAGGCTCCCTGGGACCGGCCTGGGATGGTCAGCCTTCTGAGAGTTCCCCTCTACCCTTTTCCTTCATGGTCGGAACTCAGGCTAGATTTGTTGTTGCTCCTACTTTTTCCTCCACATTCATTAATAAATGGCACTTTAATGGAAAAAGTGGAATGGCCTTTACGTTAAAGAGCATTATCACAAAACCCAGTATTACCTAAAACTCCCCCTATCCTAACCAACACAAGATTTGTTTTTTCCTTTATTTGGGCTCATTTTTCTAGCAGTGGTGAGGTGTGTCAGTTTCGTGTTATTCGCACTCAGCGTCTGAGCGCGGGCATTTCTGTGTTGCTCCGTCTTTGGAGCAGGGACCCTACGTTGCTTCGTGCCATCCCGTTGCTGTGATTCCGATGCATGCAGATGCTCTCCCCCGGGTAGGCTGCTGCCGGGATTCCTGCGCAGGGCTGCCTCGCAGGGAACATCTTGCATGGCCCTTCGTATCTGTGGCAGAGCCAGCCGGGCAGCCCAGGGACCAACCAAGCAGATGCTGGGGCAGGTGGTAGGCATCCAGTAGGCACCGGGAGCCAGAGTTGGTGTGTCATGAAACTAGAAAGCCACCACGTAGGTCTGCTTTGCCTTAGTGCCTTCGGTGTGTGTGCTGTTGTACTACATGTGACCTGACTGGTGACAGTCCTGGGTATCCAGGTATGAGCTCCGTCGTCCATGGGACAGTACCGAGGTGAGGAGAAACCGAGTCACATGCCCATGGCTGAGCCAGGCTCTAGGTCCAGCACTTCACTGAACTGCCTTTTTGTATCACAAGGTAGTGAGGCCCCCATCCCTGGGGGTATGCACGCAGAGCCTGGATGATGCAGCTTCTAGAATACTTTGGATCAGGGCTTCTCGGCCTTGGCACCGGGAGTATTCTGGCCAGATAGTTTTCTGTTGTGGGGCTGCAGGATGTCTGGCAGCACCCGCAGCCTCTTTCTACTGGCTGCCAGTAGCATAATTGGAGACAATAAAAAATATCTCCCACACCACCCCGTGTCCCCTGGGGGGCGAGTCACCTCTACTTGAGAGCTGCTGCTGTAGGAGATTTCTGAGTAGGAAAAGAGGTCTCATCGCCAGGACTTCCTGGGGCTCCCCTGCCTGGTGGGCTCCCTTGGCAGACCGTGTCCCCATCAACGGGTGGTTGATTGGAAAGGCCTGACGTGGAGGCTTTGGAGGAGCAGTCACGGGCCCAGCACAGGTGGAGGTCCCCGAGCGCCTCTTCGTGCGCAGACCCCAAACAAGAGCCCAAAGCCCTGAGACCATCAGCTGTGCCTATGCCCTGGGAAGTGGGTGGCTGCTGCTGAGGACTGTAGGTGGCAGGCCTGTGACCAAGGAGCATCTGAGTCTGTGGGCCCCCGGCGTCTTACCAGTTCGGAGGCCTTTTGGTTTGAGGAAGTCACATGTGGTTGGGGACATCCCTGAACATCTTTCCAGAACAACCCCTGTCGGGGAGCCCAGAGCGGGGCCACCTGTGGTTTCCCAACTCACACTGGCAAGTGGCAGATTCACAGAGCTCTGTGTAGATAGGTCTGTGATGAGCGCCCTTGTTTTCCTCTCTGGAAGCCTTCAAAAGCCCGGGGAGGCCGGGCATGGTGGTATATGCCTGTAATCCCAGTACTTGGGAGGCTGAGACAGGAGGATCACAGGGTTGAAGCTAGCCTCAGCAACTTAGTGAGACCCTGTTTCAAAATAAAAAATAGGAGCCGGGCGTGGTGGCACACACTTGTAATCCCAGTACTTGGGAGGCTGAGACAGGAGGATCACAGGTTTGTGGCCAGCCTCAGCTACTTAGTGAGGTCCTCTGCAACTTAGTGAGACCTTGTTTCCAAATAAGAAATAAAATCGGGTTGGGGAAATAACTTGGAGGTAGAATGCCCCTGGTTTTCATCCCCAGTACAAATAAATAAATAAATAAATAAATAATAAATAAATAAATAAAAATTAGGGCTGGGGGTTGTGGCGTGGAGGTAGAATGCCCCTGGGTTCAATCCCCAGCAACACACACACACACACACACACACACACACACCCTAGAGAACAAAGGGGGCTTGATCAAAAGGGGCTTGGAGAGTGTCCGGAGGAGAGAGGGGAACAAGCAGCCACTGCAGAGCCACTTAACTTTGCACACAGTGTCGTGCTAATAAAGCCCAAATGCAGGGAAGACAGGGAGCCCTGTCCCCCTTCATCAGGGGGGTGGACCACAGCGAGAGCCAAGGGCAGGGTTGGCAAAGGGTGCAGAGATTTGGTACCCTGCTCCTTTCTCTCCTCTTCCCTGCAGCTCTCTCTGTACCATGTCCTTCTCTACACAGAGAGCTGACCTTTTGAGAGGAAAACCACGTAAGGTCTGACTTTATTCCAGGGAAGACTGCATTTTGATAGACTGCTGGAAAACTAAAGCTTCAAAGAAGTAACTCTAATGGTAGAATTTCAGGTAGGGAGTCATTGATTTTGTTTGAGCCAGTGAGGTCTGTCCCGCACCTTTCTGGCAGGCTCTCTGGGGTCCATTAACCACTGTCACCAGCCGCCTGCTGCGTGGCAGTCACTAGTGGGCACCCTGTGTGTGTGGGATGGTCCAGGAAATAGCTGACTTCAGAAGGAGGGATCTCGCTGGTGGCCCTCACTCATTGCCCGTTTATTGGATGCCGACTGTGTACCAGGGAGTGTGTTGGGACTGGGACTGAGAGTCAAGGATCTGTACCACCCTGAGGTGCAGCGTGGACAGGACTCGGAACTCTACCGAGTCCTAACAGGGCCATGCTTCTGCGCCCTGCTGGGGTAGGAGGTGGCCTGGTGGCTTTCACTTGAATTAATGGGATGGGGGACAGGTGTTTGGTGGGGGGCGGGGCACAAGTGCAGAGGGCTGACAGGCAGTGTTGGGGGTTGCAAGCATCCAGAAACCCCAGGAGGGGTGAGCAGCCCCCCCAGGCTGGTGCCCTCCCTTTGGCCTGGGCTCTCTCTTAGGAGGCTTATTCTGGGTTGGCTGTGTCCGTTTCCTGCACTAGGGCCTCTATGGCACTTAGTTCATCTCGATGGTCAAGGACTGAGCCCCAGGCTGGGCGCACAGCAGGCCTTTGCGGAAGAAGAATCTTGTGCTTGTCAGAGTCCCGGAGCTACTGGAACTTCCCGGCTCCCCAAGCCGTGGGGCCCCGGCTGCAGCTCACCCACAGGCCAGGCTGGGCCCAGGTCTCCGGGACTGGTGTGGGCTGTGATGTTGCTCCAGGAGATGGGATGTGTGTAAGCCACATGGGCTCCTGGGCGTGCAGGAGGAAGACCGGGCTGATCTGGGGGCCACAGGCTGGCTGGTGCCCCTCTCCCACCAGCGGCCGGCTCCTTTGGGCTCCCTTACAAGGAAGAGGTGGAATTCTGCTTGCCGGGCGGCATGACTGTTGGTTGCAGTCAGGGTTCGAGGGAAGCAGGGGCTGGGCTTGCAGAGGCACCCACGGAAGAGTGGGTGTGGCCAGGGCGGTGTGGGGAGGGCGTGGATCTGCAAGTCAGAGCAGGGATGGACCTGCAGGTGCCAGGGCCACACACCGGCCCGGGCCTGGTCTCCCATACCTCCAGGGCAGAGCAGCTACCCACAAATGTAGTCATTCCTCCCTACCCTGGCCTGCTCCCTCCCCCAAGCCCGTCATAGCCCGGGGGGGGGGGTGACCTCAGGCCTGGGAGATTGCCTGTGCCAGTGCCCGCACGCAGTTGCAGGTTCATGGTCACAGGAGGCGGGCTCCTATCTGAGGCCTGCTGCGTGCCAAAATCCCTGACTGCCCCCAGTCGTTGCATGCCACTCTACTCCCTGGTCGTCACAGATGGGGCTCTGAGCCCAGAGATGGAGAGACATTTACCCAGACTGTGCAGCCCATGTGCTGGGGGAGTGATATGGTTAGCAGCTGGCTGAGATGTAAACCAGGGTGAGGGGCTCTGCCTTTTGTATCCTTCAGCTGCCAGGGCAGGGGGCTGGCTGAGATGACCCCTGGGAGCCTTTCTCCATGGCAGACTCTGGGATCATAAGATGAAGATCCAAGACCGGTTTGGGCCCGGGGGTGGCCCCTTTCCAGGAAGCCTGGTAATCCCGAGTCCTAAGAAGGGTGAAAGTAGATGAAGCAAACCTCAGTTCTCCTGCCTCCTGGGCGGGCTGAGCAAACCCCACAGCCCATCCCTAGGGTCTCGGGTGCAGTGCGGAGGGTGAGCTGGGAAGGGTCCTCTCCCTAGCCAGCCCGGAAAGGCTGCCAGCCAGCCAGAGGCCCGATGGCCCAGCTCCTCTCAGGAGAACCTTTGTGATTTAGTGTCACTCTGGCTAAGGTGTTTGTAGAGGTGAGATTTGTCCTGGGTCAAATCTGCATGTATTACACCCCTCCCCCCATGAAGCCTGGGTTCTCCGTATTCCTCAAGAAGAGTGGTTTGAGTTCTGACCCGAAGAGCATGAGAAGGCC
>PVJS01003977.1:35729-53396 GCA_004027185.1 Glis glis
CTTGTAATCCCAGTACTTGGGAGGCTGAGACTGGAGGATCCGGGTTCGCCGCCAGCCTCAGCTACTTAGTGAGGCCCTCCGCAACTTAGTGAGACCCTGTTTCAAAATAAAGAATAGAAAAATAGGGCTGGGGATGTAGCTCGGAGATAGAATGTCCCTGGGTTCAATCCCCAGTACTGCAAAAAAAAAAAAAAAAAGCATCTGTTTTGAGCCAGGGTGGTGCTGGCCTTTGTTGCTGGCAGTGTCCCAGGAAAGCAGGGGGCGGAGCCTGGTTCAAAAGCCCCTGCCTCTTAAAAGATAAGCACTTATTATTTATTTATATTTTTTCATCCTGACAAACAGTATGTGCCACAGAACACAGCACAGCAGAGCTTTGCTTTCTGGAAGTTCAGAACGTGAGAGAAGGGTGCATCTTTCGCAAGGTCAGCAGCAGTTCCCCAGTGCCTTTTTTTTTTTTTTTGTGGCACTAGGGATTGAACCCAGGGGCGTTCTACCTCCGAGCTACACCCCCAGCCCTATTTTATTTTTATTTTGAAACAGGGTCTCACTAGGTTGATGAGAGTCTCACTACTTGCTGAGACTGTCCTTGAACCTGCGATCCTCCTGTCTCAGCCTCCAAGTACAGGATTACAGGTGTGCGCCACCATGCCCGGCTCCCCAATGCCTTCTTATCCTGTTATGCTGGTGGTGCTGCTCAGGGCAGACATGAAGAGTTGATTACCACATCTCCTGAGGCAGGCATGCCCAGTTGAGTACTGCACCTCGTCCCAAGAGACAGCCATGTTCCTTGACGCAGCCCTCCCAGAGAATGCTCATGCGTCAGGGAAGCTGAGACCTGCCAGCCACCCTGAGTGGGGACGGAGGCCTTAGGGGAGGCGAGGAGGTGTGAGTGCCTGGAAACATTTGTGTGTTCAGTCAGTCTCTAAGTCAATCAAACGCTGAACTGAGTTGGTACCTGGGGTGTGCATAAAAGGGACAGATACATAAACAGGTGGTGTATAGGAGCCCTGACTTCAGGGTCACAGGGAGAGGACAGACAGACCCCTAGGTAGCCTGGCCTGGTGGGAGATCCGCAGGGAGCATGTCCCTGAGGAGGTGACACTGGTGTGTGTTGGGAAAGAGCATTCCACACAGAGAGGATGACCTGCGCAGAGTCACAAGCGGCATGGCGGGTGGCACGACTCCAGCTCAGAACAGGGGACAGGTGGGGACAGCACCAGCTTAGAACGGGGTGGGTGGGACGGTGCCAGCTTACCACAGGGGGCGGCAGGTCAGTGCCAGTTTAGATCCAGGGGTAGGTGGGGACAGCGCTAGCTTACAACAGGGTGGTGCAGGGAGCTGCGGGGGCCAGATCCTGAGTGGACCCTGGTCTCACGAAGGGGACTTGGACAGCATCCTGTGGGCCCCCTGCTGCCTTTCTGGCTTCCCCTTGTTAGAGCTCATGCTGCGGATTTTTCTACCCACTGCTGTGATCCCCTCCAAACCTCCAATTTGGGGTCCTATGCGGGATGCTGGTGTTGGCCAGTCCTGGTGTTGGCCCCTGCGAGGCCTCCTCTGCTGCAGTGCCCTGGGCAGTCTGTTTTCCCTCCTGGGGCAGAGGCCAAGCTTGTTTTCTCTCCTGGCTCAGGAATTGTGCCTCCCAGTACAGCTGTTAAAACATCTGGGCCTGGCAGGCAGGCCACACAGTTGGCCCCTGTTCTGCAGACGGTGGCCCTGGAGTGTGGCCAGCTCCCTGCCGATGGGATGCCAGGACGGACCCACTTCCTGGACCTGAGGGGGAAGGGAACCTGAAGCAGAGTGGCGTGGTGTGATGGGAAGAGCTCTCCGTTTGCAATGTGGACTGCTGACCCAGAGGCACCGGCACACCTTGGCCCTGGTGCGCAGAGGAGGCTGCAATGGGCCTCCTGTTGTGGGAGTGGCCCAGCACAGGCCTGCTGCTCAGGCTGCAGTGATGCTAATTCTGGGCCCGGGATGGAGGTGCCGCTCCTGCCCATTTTACAGATGAGAAAACCAAAGCTCAGAGAGAAGTCAATTGCTCTCCACGTGGCTGTTCTTTCTCTGGAGTCTGCTCTCAGCCTCCTCCCTGTGAGGGGCGTGGTATAAAAGTTTTCCACCGCAGCCAAATGGGGTTGGTTAGCTCCACCAGGACTCTGGGCAGGAGGCCCCAGGGTGGGGGCGGGGTTCCAGGGCTTTCAAACATGCTGTCCTTGGTGGAGCAAAGAGGCGAAAATTCTGGGCAGGGAAGCATGGGGGGCAAAAAGGGGAAGTAGATGGCACACGCCTGGAATCCCAGTACTTGGGAGGCTGAGACAGGAGGATGACAGGTTTGAGGCCAGCCTCAGCAACTTAGTGAGACCCTGATTCAAAGTAAAAACAAAAAAGGGCTGGGGGTGTAGCTCAGAGGTAGAATGCCCCTGGGTTCAATCCCCAGTACCAAATAAATAAGCAGATAAAAGGCGAGATGAAGGCAGCCTGGTGTTTTCAGGGTATGAACCCGGGTGGAGACGATTGGAAGTCAGCACAGAGTTGGCCTTACCCACAGCTCTCGGGAGAAGCAAGCCCTCCCAACACCCTTCTCCTCTGACGTGAAGCCCGTGTTTCCCGTCGGGCCTCCTGGACTCCATGGGACCTGTTCCAGCCCAGTGAGCCGGTGAATTAGGGTTAATTATCTGTTTTCCTGAATACCAGCAAGCCCAGGGGCTGGGCAAATTAGGGAGCGTTTGTACTTGGAAAAATAAATTCAAAGAGTGATAAAGGCGCACGGGGGTGGGATGGGTGGGGGTGGTTTCTGCGGGTGCTTGCCACTCGGGGAGCACTAGGGCTCTGCCTTTCCCGCTGGGCACAGATTGAGCTCAGGGTCCGCAGGCCCGCCCAGGCCGCAGCCTCCTCTGTCCCTCAGGTCTTCTAGCCTGCTCCTCCTGGAGGCCCTGACCCAGGGCCCCTCCACCTCTTTCCTGTCAGTTTCTCCTCCCTTGCACCCTTGCCGTTCCTTGTCCCAGGGTCCTCCCTCTGCACTCTGCAGACCAAGCTCAACGCCTTTCCCATGATCCACTTGGTGTAGACTGCTTTTGATGGCTGTGGACTCCACACGTGTCTACCCCCATGAGAGCAGCTGCCAAGAGCTCTCCCACTCATGCTCGTGTAAGACCCAAGAATGGCGAGCGTCTTTGTACCCAAAGAATTCAACCATGAATGGAAATTTGAAAAGGAGAACCCCAGAAGTCTGTAGAGCATGCCACACCTTGGCTGTGTGACCTTCAGGGGGTTACTTATCCTCTCTGGGCCTCTGGTTGGATGTGCCAAGGCCAAGTCCAGGCAGAGAAAGAGAGTCTGCATTAGGTAAGGAGCCTCACTCATGGCTGAGGTCAAGCTTCTCCGTAGCCTCCCAGAGAGCGCGTTGTCCTCCCAGTCCACCAGAGCCCACTTGGCTTTCCTGCCCGCCCAAGTGTGTTTTGTGGGGTTTGGGCTCTTCTGAGTTTGTTCCCTCCTCAGGGACCCAGGATGGAGGCGGGGGCCGGGGAGAGAGGGTGCTGGGTTGCTGGAGAGGGAGGAGCCCCAGGGCTGGGGCGCTGCTGCCCCTCCCCACACAGACAGCTGTGGAGATCAGTCATGCCTCCTCGAGCCCTGCCAGGCCCCAGGCCTGGGCCCCTGAGGCTGCTCTGGGTTCCGGAGCTATTGTCCTGCTGGGCAGGCCCTGCTCTCGGGTGGACAGAAACATCGGAAACAGTTCAGTCAGAAACCAGGGGCTGAGGCCCAAGCCTCTCGGGCAGGTGCTGCCTGGCTGTCCTCCTGGTCCCTGGCAGGAGGACCATCTTTCTTGGCCTGGGGCCAAACCCCATGTGGGGCAGCTGCTGTGACAAGTGTTACTGACTGTCCTGAGAAGGCTGTCTGTTTCCTTGGCCATCCTGAGAGAGAAGGAAGGTGCTCCATGTCACAGGGGAGCAAGCAGGGTTCAGAGAGGGGTCATAACATGGCCAAAGATGCACAGCAGATGCGGCCCACACTGGACACAGGTGCTGCTCAATCCGGTAGGACCAAATGCTCATTTAAATTAGGATTATTCTGCTGCCAGCCATGAGAAGCCAGCAGAGTGTCGCGGCGCAGCGCAGCCTTCCTCAGGCCCCTTTGGAGTGGAGGGGTGGGCTGGGGCAGTTGCATGGGCTGCAGCCCTTGCCCCGCTCCCGGGTGCTCCCGGCTCTTCTCCTACACGCCAGCCTTTGTGGTGTGGTTTTGGGCTGGTGTCCTAGGAGGGGAGCATCTCTTAGCATGTCCATTTCCCACATGAGGACACCGAGTGCTGGGAGGTGGAACTCCTGGCCCCTGGCCACACGGGGCCGGAGCATCCAGCCTGCTGCTCTCCTCTTTGGGACACTGTGGGTGTAATTATTCTGACCTTTTATCCGTGCCACATCGCCAGCCTGCTCTTCATTCTAGAACATTCACAGGCTCTGTCTCCTTTGATCTTAAAGATGATTGGGGCCTGGTGGTGTGTGCCTGTGATCTCAGCTACTCCGGAGGCTGAGGCAGGAGGATCGTAAGTTGGAGGCCAGCCTCAGCAACTTAGTCAGACTCTGTCTCAAAATAAAATATGATGAGGGCTGGGGGTGTAGCTCAGTGCTAGAGTACTTGCCCAGCATGAGTGAGGACTGGAGTTTAGTTCCCAGCACCGCAAATCTAACTAACTAACTAACTAAATAAATAAATAAATAAATAAGGCTGCCATCAGGGCAGGGCGGGTGGTTATTGTGTATGTGTGTGTGTGTGTGTCTCCATGTGTGTCTGGACCTGTGCATATCTTTGTACACATGTGTGCACATACTTCTGCATGTGACTACACACATGTTGCTTATGCACATGGGTGTGGCTGCACAGGTGGTGTAAGTATACATCTGTGTGGTGTGTGTGATCATGTCTGCTTGTAGGACCTTGTACACTTACTTGTGTGATGTGTGCATATGTGTGGTTCATGTATGCACACATGTGTGCTTGTGTGCTTGTATGTGGCGGCGTCTTTGTCCTGGAAGCATCACTGATTCAGCCTGTGTGTGCACACACCCAGATGCGTGCCGTGCTGTATCTATGCTACAGCAAAACACATGCTTCTGTGCTGAACTTCAAACGTGAGGTCAGTGGCAGGAAGCGGAGGTGAGCACAGGCGACACAGCTGTGAACCGGGCTGGTGGCCACTCAAGGCACTGTGGTTTATTGCCCACGTCCGTGCCCGAAGGAGACACCAACTTCTAGTTCTAACTAGTAGAGATAAAGATGTATTTTTCCCAGTTAGGGTAGGCTGCTTTGCTTTAATTGGAATTATAAATTATTTGGAAGCCAGGGACCTTATGAGCACCCCATTCATTCTCTCTACACCTGCTTTTGCATCAAGAACCTGCAGAGAGCTTTTTAAAAGCTGCAGGTGTTTCGTCCCTGACCTTCCATCCAGACCTCTAGATTGGAGTCTCCACGTCCCAGGGCTTCTTGGTGCCTCCAGTGTCCCCGCTGAGGTCACAGAGGTCAGATTGCCCAGCTGCAGTGCCTTCATGGGAGGGGGCTCCCTCCTGGCTCAACAGAACCCTGGAGCACACCTCCTTTTGTGAGCGGCCTGGCGGCTCTGGAGGGGAACTGAGGCTGGGGCTCCCTCCCTTCCTGGAGCAGTGCTCTGGCTCCCAGGTTGTCCAGCGATGGAGCTTTGGTGGAGCTGGTAGGAACTCTCCCAGGAACCTGAGCACAGCCTCTCCACACCTGGCCTCTGGGGCCCAGGTCAGGCTGTTGACGGGTGGCTCAGGAGCTTTGGAGAGTGAAAGTGGCTGCCTGGGACCCTGGCGCCTGGTGTTTACCCAGAAATTGTGCTAATCCCACTAATTCCCATAGCAGACTCTTGGCTCTGTCTCCTGCCTTCTTTCCCGGGAAGGGGTGAGAAGGAGGGCCACAATTGATCTGTGGAAGGAGAGGCCGGGGCATGGTGACGCATGCCTGTAACTGCAATACTCCAGAGGCTGACAGGAGGATCGAAGGTTCAAGGCCAGCCTCAGCAAGTTAGGGAGGTCCTCCACAACTTAGTGAGACCCTGTTTCAAAATAAAAAATAGGGCTGGGGATGTAGCTCAGAGGTAGAATGCCCCTGGGTTCCACCCGCAATACCATACACATAAAAAAATAAAACCTGGAGAGAACCAAGATGGCGGGATAGCGAGAGGCAGCGTGTCGCCGGCACTCCGAGAGTCAGAGCTCCACTGGCAGGAAGACTGCATCTTGAAAAGAAAAGTAGAGCAGCCCAAACTCAACAAAACAATGAGAACCAAAGTGCAGCGGAATGTGAGGCAGTGGAAAGAGCGGAGGGCAGCAGGGAGCTCAATGCATTTCACCTGGTAAGCGGAAAGCAGAGACAAAGGCGCCATCTTGGCTGAGCCACACCAGCACCACGGCCCCCGGAATCCTCCAGCAAAGAAACAGCTGATTCTTGTGAAACCAGCGATTATAGTCCACCATCGAAAGCAGTTGACAGACCATGATGAAGCCCAAGTCAAACCAGATCCACATCTACAATGGTGACTACTGAAAGGGTGGGATGCGAGCCTCAGCCCCTGCAAAGAAGCGACGCGAAGAGACAGATGAATTGGCCAGGCACAGGAGCACCCCAACACCGAGAAAACGAGCAGGTGAAACACGGCCCTCCTGGAGTAGCCTAGCACCAGCGCAGAACACCATAGCACTGAAGACATGGACAGACGTGGCATGGCCCCCTGGAGCCACCCAATGAGAACATGGGTGAGTGAGATAAAGGGAGGCAGCATGTCGCCGGCACTCCAAAACTCGGAAATTGGCTGATGGGAAGACTGCTTCTTAACAAGAAAAGTGGGGTAGACAAAACTCAACAAAACAAAGAGAGCCGAAGAGCAGCGGAGTGCGAGGCAGCGGACAAAGCAGGGGGCTAAACAGAACTCCATGCATTTCACCTGGTAAGGGGAGAGCGGAGGCGAAGGCAACATCTATGTGGGCCCACGCCTACACCACGACGCCCGGAGACCAACAGCAAAGAGACAGCAGATCCTTGTGAAACCAGTGACTATAGACCACCATTGAAACCAATCAACTCTGGAACATGATGAGGCCCAAGTCAATCCAGACCTGCACCTACAACGACGATGGTTTCAAGGGGTGGGCCGTGAGCCTCTGCTCCCACAATGAGTGCGATGAGGAGAGACAAAGAAGAGGTGGCCATACACAGGAGCAGCCCAACTCTGAGAACATGAGCCAGCGAGCCACGTCCCCCCATGAGCAGCCCAACACCATCGTGGAACACCCCAGAACTGAGGACATAGATAGATGAGACATGGCCCCCTCCCCAGCGGCCCAGCACTGAGAACACAGGTGGGTCAGCCCCCAGCTCTGCCCCCAGATACCCCCTGCACTGGGGAAAAGAGGCAGGCGAACCCTCGGCCCCACCCCCAGAGAACCCCACTCCCCAGCGCTAGGGACGTGGGACAGGCGAGCCCTTGGCCCCACTCTCGAGAATCCCTCCCGCTAGAGACCCAGGAGACCCCCTGGCACTGGGGACACTGGGTGGGCAAGCCCTTGGCCCTGCCCTGGAGACCCCCTCCGACACTGGGGACGTGGGGCGGGTGAGCCCTTGGCCCTGCCCCAGAGACCCCCCTCCAGTGCTGGGGATGTGGGGAGTGTGAGCCCTCTGCTCCGCCCCCAGAGAATCCCTCCCCCCCCAGTGCTGGGGATGCAGGGCGGGTGAACCCTTGGCCCTATCCCCGGAGACCCCCAGTGCTAGGGATGGGGGGCAGGCAAGCCCTCGGCCCCGCTCCCATCACTGGGGACGTGGGGCGGACAAGCCCTTGGCCCCACCCCTGGAGAACCCCTCACCCTAGCCCCTGGCCCCGCCCCAGAGTAACCCAGTGCTGAGGTAATGGGAGGATGAGCCACTACCCCGCACAGGAGGGACTCCAGACAAAGAGAGAAAACCTCAGATGAGTGAAGAAGGCGAACTAACTGGGGCAGACGGGAGGGAAGGAGAGGGAAACAAACTGGTGCGCAGGATGGACATACACAAAGATATCAAAGTCAACTACTATGCTGAAAACGGGAAGGAGGGAGGGGGAGGCAGGGGTGGGAGTTGGGGAGGGCTAATTGACCGATGAGTGCATGCATACGTCAACCACCCTGAAATCCTTCAAGATGTATGATTGCAATGCACTAATAAAATAAAAAATAAAATAAATAAAACCTGAGGACCAGCGCTGTTCTTGGTCCTGTGTCTTTGTGCTGGAATTTTCTCTTCTGTACTTTGCCAACCCTGCCCAGAGCCCGCCATGTTCCCTCCTCTAGCCCTGGCTTTCCCCTGAGCTGCAAACCTGCATTGCCAGTAGTCCACACTCCTGCTGCCTCTGCAGGTCTCAGCAGGAACCTCGAACTTCACGTGGCACAAACCAAGCCCCCGATTTCTGCCGTCCGTCTTTATAAATGGGACCCCCATTCCCTCATCCTGGTACTTTGCCAAAAGTAAGAGCCATCTCAGACACCGCCCTCCTTTTAAAAATATTGCCTTTATAACTCCATCGGTAGCTTCGACGTACATATCACGTTCGGCAGTGTCTGCCTGCAGCATCTCACTCACCAAGATGCTCGCTGCAGACCACCCGGCTGGAGACCTGTGTCTTGCCTCCCGCAGGCGCACCGCCTTAGTCATGGCCCTCCTCTTCCCACCCGCCGCATCCCATCCAGAGTCAGTCTGTTGGCTCAGCCGTCCGCGCTTGTCCACGTTTCCTCAGTTCCGCCGTGCTGCTGAGCATCGCCACAGTGCTCTGGGTTACTGCAGTAGCACTGCCTGTCACCACATTCTGTTTTCCAGGTGCCAGCAGACTGATCCCTTTCCACCAAGGGCCACATCCCGTTCCTCTGCTCAGAACCCACCAGTCCCTGCCCCCCGGCTCCCTCAGGCCCTCAGTGGCTCCTGGCCCAGCACCGTCCCTCTGTTCCTCCCATCCTTTCCTGTCCATCCACTCCCCTCTCCTTTGCCACATACCTCCCGCCATCTGAAATCAAATCTACATTACGTTTCCCCTTGTTTATGTGTCTCCTAGGTAGACTGTAAACTCCATATAATCTCTTTGTACCAGATGTTACTGGTACAGTGCATGGGCCCCATGACGCACGCCTATAATCCTAGCTGTTCCGGAGGCTGAGGCAGGAGGATTGCAGGTTTGAGGCCAGCCTGGGTATCTTAGTGAGACCCTGTCTTGAAATAAAATAAAGAGGGCTGGGGATGTAGCTCAGTGTAGAGCTCTTGTTTAGCATGTGCGAGGCCCTGGGTTCCCTCCCTAGTACTGCAAACAAACAAAAAAATGGACTGAATGCACGTGAGTCAGAAAATGCTGAAAATTTGTGGAATGAACAGGTGCATGAATGAACATATACGTGAATAAATGAAGAATGGGTTCTGGTGAGCAGGGAGGTGACAGGAAACTGGGACCTTTCTTTGGGGACCTCTTTGCTGTTGTAACTATAGTTTTTTTTGTTCCCCCTGATTTTAAGTTCGCAGTCTTCTGATTTCATTTCGCACAGCAGCTTACTGCTACGCGCCACTGCCGTCCATGGGAACTTGTCGTTTAGGTTTTTTAGAATCTGGGTAAAAGAGAGTGAAAACGCTAGTCTGTGCCCATGTGACCAGATGAATCTCAGGACAAATAATTCTCAGAATCAGTTCAACCCTTTTTCCTGGTTATTAGCGGGAGGACAAGTGGGGGCTGTACAAACAGTGGCGGGAGTCTGAGTGGGTGCTTGCTGGCTGGTCAGGGTGCCCTGTTGTGAACCTTTCTGTTGTCTCCTTTAGAGTCGCCACCCAGGATTATGAGCGGCTGAGATGGAGACGGCTACGGAGAAGAAAGAAGCCAAAAGCAGACTCCTGGAGGGCAGCGGCTTCCTGGACCTGGGTAAAAAGGCCTGTCCCCTTGCGGTGGCTGCCACGGCCGTAGCTGCCCAAGGAGGTACTCTCTGTTTTTGCACACTTGGCGAGTGGCAGGGTGTTTTTCATTAGCCTATTAGGGTTTAATGAGAGTGGTGGCCCCCGTCACCGGGGAAGCGTGCTGGGTTTATGGAGGGCGGCTCTACTCCCAGGAATCCTAGGCACTGTGATGGGTGCCTGCAGGTTTTCTTGGAGGTCTCACCACCTCAAATCCCAGGATTGGCACATCCCAGATGTGGGTGGGGCTTGAGCACAGGGGTGGAGAAGGAGGGACCAGGGCAGGCTGGGCGGCTGGCAGGCAACCCTGGGTGTGTTCAGCCGGCACATTTGAGATGTGCCCAGAGAACTTGCCTGTTGCCTGCCTGGGTCTGTTTTGGAAAGTAATTGTCTCCTAAAGCCTTCTGGCTGTAATTAGAGGGTCAGGTACAGAACTGAATACCTTAGGTGAATTTCTAGCCAACTTTTTCACAACAGAAGGGACCACAGGAGCCACAGCCGCTCGTTTTACTGCCCGGGAGAGGAACGGTCTCTGGTTTCCACGGGCCTGTGCCAGCGTCCCGTTGGGAAAGTTTGGCGGGAAGGCGAGACCTCCCCTTGCGATTGTGCTGCCCATCTGGAGACCACAGAGCTATTTCTGTCTCTGAGGCATGGCCAGGCTGAGATTTCTTTTCTCTCCCTTTTTATTCAAGTGCAGTTTAGTCATGCTCTGTTGCTCCCACAGCCCAGGAGTGGCTCGGAGCACGGCGAGGGCCGCAGAGGCACGTCAGCTCACACTAGACTGCGCGATCGCGGGTTGTTGAAGTGCACACTCTGACTCAGTAGCGGGTGGAGCTGCGTGTGTGCATTTCTCTCCAGCACGGAGTGGAGGCCGTGCCACTGGTCCATTGGTGCATGGGCCACGCGGGGCGATGCTGGGGCTGGGGCCCAGGGAAACAGAAAGAGTCTCAAGGCCTTAGGAGTTGTGTTTCTAAGAGTGGATTTGAGGACCTCCAGCTTGTTTTCCCTATATTCAGTTTTATTTTCCCCATGATTTTTTTTTTGTACTGGGGATTAATCCCAGGGGCATTCTACCTCTGAGATACACTCCCAGCCCATTTATTTTTATTTTTTATTTTGAAACAAGGTTGCACTAAGTTGCTGAGGGTCTTACAAATTGCCAAACCTGCATTCCTCCTGTCTCAGCCTCCCAAGTACTGGGATTACAGGCACGTGCTAACATGCCCGGTGTTTCCCCGTGATTCTAAGTTGGAGATCATTATGGGGATGCTGGCTTGAGCCAGAACCTTTGGGCTTCCTCAGGGAGGTGACCATCTGGCCTCCTGACCTGGAGGATGTCCCCAGGCTGGGTTCTCTGTTGGACTGGGTGCTCTAAGCCCTCTGTGGGGAGGGAGGCCGAGCTCCTAGATGGTATGGGAGGAGCCAAAGCCAGGGCAGCATCTGCTGGGAGAGAGGAGTAGAGATGGGGTCTGGCTGAGTGTTGGTCACTGTCCTTCCTCCCCTGGGTCAGGGCCTGTCCCGCCCGTGCCGATGCCTCCAGATGATTCCTCCTTCATCCTGGGTCTCTGAGGCCCACGGAGCTCCCGGGAGCCGGCCTCGGAGCTCTCTGGTCTGCTGGAGGGCCCCACCTGGGCCTGGCCGGCCTCTGCAGAGCATGAAGTGCTGTTTACAGGAGGTAACTGGACAGAAAGCCCCACCAGCGTCAGACCTGGTTGTCACTGTTGGGTAGTAACAACAGCAGTTCAGCAGTCTTCCCTGAGGGGAGGGGGCACAACTTGGAACACAGCAGCTCCAGGGAACCCCCCTCCCCGCTCTGCCCGCCCTGGGATACCCCCCATCCCAGGGGAGCGTGGCGGACGAGGGCAGCACAGGCTGGCTTTGCCCTGTGAGCAGGTGCTTGTCCGCACAGCACTGCTGGAGAGTCCTGGGCCCCTGAGAGTCCTACTCCATTGTCGCTGCTCCTGTACCCTTCTCTGAGCAGCTTAGTGAGACGAGCCCTCCTGAGCCAGGGAAGAGCCGCCATTCCCACAGGGAGCAAGGCAGCCCCATGGGGCTGGTCCCCAGCACGGTAGACTGTGGCAACTGTTCTCAGGGTGGGGACAGGGAGCCAGGGGTGCCACCAGTGGGTACTGCCCTGGCCCTGGGTGTCCTGATCTGTGTTGCAAGGGGATTTGAAGGATGTTATCCACAGTCCTAAAGATCTTGGGACCTCACCTTCCTTACGTCTCACTGGATGGCAGCAAGGTGCTGGGAGCCAGTTTCCTTGGGTACTGGGAACGCTCCCGGAGCCTGTGCTGTGGCCTGCCCGCAGGAGGTACCGCCGCCAGGGGAGGTGAACTCACGGAAGCAGGTGCCCAGCAGCAGGTGACTGCCCTTGGGAGCAGGGATGCCCTTGTGCCCAGTCCTGGCCTCAGCATCGGTGCTGAGCCTGGGAGGACGGGCACTGAGGGTCTCTCGTGTCCTGCGCAGTGTAGGAGAAGGTGTGGGGATCAAGGAATGGGGCAGCGGGCATTTGACTGGGCACGGCGTGTAGGCACGTGGCTGGGCTAGACAGTGCGTGGGGAGGAGAGTGGCTGCCCAGCCCGAGGGGCGGGCAGTGCTGCAGGGTACGTGCTAGCCGAAGCAGGAACACACCCTGGGTCCTGTCTGATTTCCCCTATTGTCACCAATGCCGGTTGCTTCCATTGCGTCCCGAGGCTTGTATGACTTCTGTGGGTTCTAGCAGGCAACATACCTTCAGGCCTAGCCTATCTATTCAGTGACAGGGGATTGACTGATCCAACTGGGGAACACCTGGGATGGAACATTAGGTTCCATCCTAAACCTGAGAAAAGGTTTACCAGACTCGAGAGGGGTCATGCACAAGTGCTAACACGAACGGAATGGAGCAGGCTGCGCCTGACGGGGAGTGGGGAAGGGCGGGCGTTCCCGGGAACAGGCCCCAGAGGTAAAGCCTGGAGCACCCAGGCAGGAGCCCTGGGCATCCCTCTAACTCATCAGGAAGCAGGCAGAGTCTCCCCTTCAACACTTGTTTTGTAGATGAGACAGGCCGAGGGGTGGGATGGGACTTGCACAAGGCCATCAGCTGCTTCCAGGGAGAGCTGGGCCTGGTGGGGGCCTCTTGCCTTGATTATTTTGGGGGGTACTGGGGATCAGATCCAGGAGCATTCTACCTCCAGACTACACCCCCAGCCCTCTCTATTTTTTTATTTTGAGACATGCTCTCACTAGGTTTCTTGCTAGGTTTCTAAGTGTCTCACTTAGTTGCCGAGGCTTGCCTTGAACTTGCGATCCTCCTTGTTTCAGTCTCCCAGGTACTTACTGGGATTATAGGAGTACCCCACCATCCCTGGCTAGGGACTCCTGCCTCTTCCATGCAGGAGTCTCTTTTGGGTACAGTTGTACTGGGGAAGGGGGTGGTGATTTCAGGACCCTCAAGGATACCAAACCAAGGGTACTCAGGTCCCTTATATCAAGTGGCACAGTATTGACACACGATCCACACGCATCCTCCCGTTGACTTTAAATCATCTCTAGAGGACCAATAATGCCTAGTACCATGTAAAAGCCATGTAAATAGTTTTATACTGTACTGTCCAGAGAATAATGACAAGAAAATAAGTCTCTGTGTGTTCTGTACAGATGTGACCCTCTCACCCCAGAATGCTTTCAGTCTGATCGGTTGATTCTGCCGATGTGGAAACCTCAAATACAGTGGACTGACTGTATTTGCTTTCATTTTATTAATTTTAAATTTTGTTGCTGGGAGTGGTGACACATGGATAATCCCGGCACTTGGGAGGCTGAGACAGGAGGATCACAGGTTTGAGGCAACTCAGGGCAACTCAGCAGGACCCTCAACCTTGTTTCAAAATGAAAAATAAAAGGGTTGGGGGTATAGTTCAGAGGTAGAATGCCTCTGGGGTCAATCCTCAGTACATACACATACGTACATATGCATACATTATACATATGAAATTTATTTGTGTTTTGCAGTGCTGGGGACGGACCCCAGGGCCTGAGGCCTGTCAGGCAAACATCCCCGGCCTCTGTATTTGCTTTTAGGTTGTCCTGTAGATTATTTGGGGTCCAGCCCAACTACATACTCTAGGGTAAGTGACAGCCTTGGACGTCTCCTGTGTGTCACCATGCCTCAGTTTCCTCACCTGTCCAAGAGGCTGGTGGTAGCTCATCTCCAGGCAGCCGGTTCACTGGCTTGGGGGTCATGACATCTTTGCCAAGTCCACCACCCAGCTGACCTCCGCCACTTGACTTCCTTTGGGTGTTTAGAGGCTGCTGGATTTCTCTCAGTTTCTGTCTCCCTGAGCCAAAACGCCAGGGCAGGGCAGGGCAGGACAGGCCAGGAGTGATAGAGGGAAACGCAGTGCTGTAGCCAGACTGGGAAAAGGTTCCTTTCCTCATCTGGAATGAGCTGTTTGGAAGGGCGGAGAGAGAAGCCACGCAGGGTGGTTCCTCCCAGCCTCTTCAGCTGCCGTGCTAACACTTGAAAAGGCATAAATCTTTAAAAACACATTTTGGCCCAGAGCTGCTCCCCCCTCTAATTTTTAAAATGCTGTAATTTGAAAGGCAATTTGATTCAGATGTTTCTCATTGCTTTACACCAAAATCGTCCAAATGCTGTTTTATTTTCCTCCTCTACCATGGACTTTCTTTCCAAAAATATTTCTGGACCTCTCTGTGTGCCAAAGTAGAGCACCAGGAACTGGATCACTCTAAGTCTTGGGAAGAATAAGGCTGGAGCCACTCGGAGCTGGGTGTGAACCTCGTGAGTTTTGCTGATCTCTACACCCCACAGCCAGATGGGCTTTGGGGACCCTGGGACGTGCGTGCTCTGGCCAACGCCCAGCTCTGTCACCGGCGCCTGCTATGAGCAGGGCTGGGCTTCTTCCCAGGGTGGCCCTCCACAGCGGCAGCATCCCTGGGAATTGCGAGACGGGCTAATTCCTTTTCTTTTTCTTTCTGGTATAGGAATGGAACTCAGGACCCCCTACATGCTAAGAAGCACAGGTTCTACCACTGAGCTATCTCCCTAGGAACTTCTCTTGGAACTACTAATCCACGCAGCAACTGTAGTTTTTTGTTGTTGTTGTTTTGTGATGCTGGGGATTGAACCCAGGGGCATTCTACCTCTGAGCTACACCCCCAGCCCTATTTTATTTTTATTTGGAAACAGGGTCTCACTAGGTTGATGAGAGTCTCACTACTTGCTGAGGCTGGCCTCAAACCTGTGATCCTCCTGTCTCAGCCTCCCAAGTACTGGGATTACAGGCATACACCACCACACCCAGCTGCAACCCTGTTTAAACAAACTTTCTGTATGCTTCTGATGTACTTTTTATTTTTTTTCTTGTTATTTTGCAGTATTGGGATGGAACGCAGGACCTGGTACATGCTAGGCAAGTGCAGATTATAGATTAGTAACGTGCTGTCACATGTGTCCAACACCGGGCTCTGCATGGATGGGAGCTACCAATAATCCTCTCACCACAGCCAGTACGCAGGTGGCCCAGCATGTGGGGCTGGGCCGCCTGGTTAAGTCCAAGCTCTGCTGACCTTGGACAGCCTAGGTCTCAGTCTTGTCACCTGTAAAATGGATGCAACAATGTGTCTATTTCATAGTGTTATATGGTGTGTGTGTGTGTTACTAGGGGTTGAACCCAGGGGTGTTCTACCTCCAAGCTATACCCGCAACCCTCTTTGTTGCTGAAGCTGGCCTCATACCTGTGAGCCTCCTGTCTCAGCCCCCCAAACACTGGGATTACAGGTGAGCACCACTGCACCCGGCACAGAATAAATATTTAACTGACTTAGACCTTGAACATTTCTCCCCATTTGCCCAGAGACAGAAACCCTGCTCCCCGGTACCCGACACCCTCTCACTACTAAGTTCCTCAAAGTCCCTGACATCCTGTGCCCTCCACTTGCCCTCCAGGATGCCCCTGTGGGCAGGACACTGTTTGGATACCACTGTCCCCTCCCTCCTACCACCCGGCACGCAGGCATCCCATGAGTGACTGCTGAGTGAGTTTGCGACTGCCGGGCCAGGTGCGTGCCCAGGAGCTGGTGTGGCCGCTGCCCCTGCTCTGAGGCCTCCTGGCGGGGAGGGGGGCACTAGCCCTGCCCCTCGACCTCCCGTGGCCCCATCCCTGTCCCTGCCCCCCACTCCCATCTTAGTTTCTCTTTCGGGGCCACATATTTTGCCTAGGGTTAGGGATGCACTCAGGTGTGGCTAAGTGGGCAATTATTCTTATTTAAGTGATTTTTCAGGATTGCTGTTTATTCCGCTCTAAGCTTGTTTTATAGCCCAGCCACACAGATCAGCCAGCACCCATCAGTCTGTGTTCAGAGGGTGGCGCTCACTCCCCGACAGCCCGGCTCACCCAGGAAGCTGGGCACAGGGGGCTACCCACCCAGGTCTGTTGAGGGTGGGTTCTGGGACATGTCGGAGAGTCGGGGTGCCTGGTATGGTTGGAAGGGTGCTGTTGCAGGTTTCTTCCCATCCAGGAGCCTGGCTTGGGGCTGATAAGACCTGGGTCTGAAACCACAGATAGCCCCATATTCTACATCTGCTATGTTTTGTCTGATCCATATATACCTATGATAAAGTTGAATTTGATAAATTAGGTACAATGAGAGATTAACCACAATAACTAATAATAAAACAGAACAAGCCAGGTGCGTTGGGACACACCTGTAACCCCAGTCCTTGGGAGGCTGAGACCGGAGGATCGCAGGTTTGAGACCAGCCCAGAAACTTAGTGAGACCTCAGAAACTTAGCAAGACCCTGTTTCAAAAGCAAAAAAAAAAAAAAAAGGCTGAGTGTGTAGCTTGGAGATACACACTCTGGGTTCAGTCCTGGGTTCAGTCCCTAGCACCAATAAATGAATAAATAAATAAATAAATAACAGAAGAAGCCGGGCATGGTGGCTCACGCTTGTAATCCCAGTACTTTGGGAGGCGGAGACCGGAGGATCCGGGTTCGCTGCCAGCCTCATCTCTCTCTCTCTCTCTCTCTCTCTCTCTCTTTCTATGTCTCTCTCTCTACTTAGTGAGGCCCTCCGCAACTTCGTGAGACCGGTTTCAAAATAAAGTATAAAAAAATAGGGCTGGGGGTGTAGTGTGGAGGTAGAACGCCCCTGGGTTCAATCCCCGGTACTGCAAAAAAAAGAAAGAAAGAAAGAAAGAAAGAAAAAAAACCAGAAGAATTATAACAATTTAATGTAATAAAAGTTCTGTGAATGTGACCTCTCTCTCTCAAAATACCTCATATGTTCATCTTCTGTGTGTGTGTGTCTATTACTGGGGATTGAACATAGGGGCATTCTACCTCTGACCTTTGAGCTATACCCCCAGCCTTTTTTATTTTTTATTTTGAAACAGGGTCTCACTAAGTTGCTGAGGCTAGCCTCAAACCTGTGGTCCTGCTGTCTCAGCCTCCCAAGTACTGGGATTCCCGGCGTGCGCCCGGCTTCTGTCTCACAGTGAGCACTGTGGCTTCTCTCTGGCATTTCTGACCCACCAGCATCACTGCTCTTGCCCTTGGGGCCATCGCTTAGTAAAATGAGGGCTACTTAGATATAACCACTGCCACACCCAGAGTCAACTGAGATGGCTACTATTGAGTGGGCAGGGACCATCTACAGAAAGAATGCGTAGGACAAAGAGATGCTTCACAGCCTGGG
>PVJS01003977.1:53496-72159 GCA_004027185.1 Glis glis
GATTTTTCATTTCTTCCTTCCTTCCTTCCTTCCTTCCTTCCTTTCTTCCCTCCCTCCCTCCCTCCCTCCCTCCCTCCCTCCCTCCTTCCTTCCTTCCTTCCTTTCTTTCTTTCTTTCTTTCTTTCTTTCTTTCTTATTTTTGGTACTGGAGATTGAACTCGGGCGTTCTACAAGCTACACCCCCAGTTCAATTTTTTTCAAATTTTGAAACAGGGTCTCACTAGGTTGCTAAGGGCCTCACTACATTGCTGAGGCTGGCCACGAACCTGCCGTCCTCCTGTCTCAGCCTCCCAAGGACTAGGATTCTAGGCATGTGCCACCGCACCCGGCTCATTGCATATATTTGAACAGTGGTTGACCATGAGTCACTAAACCTGTGTGTAGCAAAATGGCAGATAAGAGGGGCCAACTACGTTGGTCATCACTTCTGTGTTGGGATCGGGGGTCCGGGGACAAGGTTTGAAGAGTGGTCAGCAGATGCTGGGCACAGTTGAAGTCAGTGTTCCCGAGCACGCCTTTCGTACCCCCTGGCCTCATGCCAATCAGTCAGTCTGCTCTGAATGATGCTCAAAACAGCAGACTGAAATCAGACTGGCCAGCCCGTTCTTCCCCGGCAAGGCGGGTTCCGTCCCTGCTCCCGGCCCAGCCTGCGGTCCATGCTCCTCGATGCTCCCGGCCCCTGCTGGCTGGCTTGTGCCCATGGGTTCCCCGGTCTTGGCCACTCCTGGCAGACGCTGGTGGTCTCTTGTGGTTCGCTATGGGTGCTAAATGGCTGCACTGTTTGGTGCGCTTCCAAAACATTTCCAATTACAGAACCGGAAGAGACTTCGGAGCACAAACCATTCCAGTCTGTTCATTTCATAGACGTGGAAACTGAGGTCCAGAGACACGGGCACAAAGGGTCACCTGCTGCCGTCCAGCCCCCTTCCTCCCTCCTGGCCTGAATCCTGACTTTCCAAATCGACGATGTTTATGTTGGAAACTTTTTTTTTTCTGACATTTGGTTCTGTCAAAACTAATTTTGGCATTTCTAAAGCCTGGTAAAAATACAGCCTCCTGACTTTGATGTCTGCGCGTGGTTTACCATTAGCACATTCCAGGGCTTATCATTTCAGTCATGTTAAACACGCTGTGCCCGGCATGCACTATTAAATCTGGCTTATTTTACATTCCTGTCTGGAATTATTTATTTGGAACAATTTCCACCCTACCAAAAGACACGGCTAATGCTGTGTTTTAATGTGTTATTTACACACAAAATAACCTATTTACAACTCAGTGTGCACTGGAGGGAGAATGGATGGGCCCCAGTTCCCTGCATTCTGTTATATCGGGGTTTAACAATCTGGATTGCTAATAGAACCATTTATCATTGGTGGAGGGGTGGGGTGAATAATTTATTTCATGTCTGTGGCCAGGTCTCACTGCCTCTGATCGCGGGAGCACACTGGGGACAGTAAAGTCCAGCCTGGCATTGGGGTGGGCGCGGCATGCCCACGGTGGCCCCAGCGCTTCTGGGCTCTCTGTGTTCATCCCGCTGATGGTTTGGAAACGTGGGCCTGCCAAGTGGTGATGGTGGGGACCCTGCCTTTGCCCTCTGGGTGATGCCCAGGCTCTGGTGGCAGATCTGTTCTGGGGACTGTATGGGAGGCAGCATTTGAGCCAGGCCTTAGGGATGTTCCCAGGCAGGAGGAGGAGAGAAGGGAGGTCCCTGGAAAGGGTCCAGCAGCGCATCCCCCTGGGAGCTGGGGGTGGGTTCTCCCATGTGACTCCAGGCCAGATCCGAGGTTCTGAAGGACGAGGCCTCCTGATGGCCCTGGAGTGCGACCTAGGGCTTGCTGGGCTTGCAGTGGGTGCTGGCAGCTAGAGAGTGCAGGCTACAGTCCTGCGTGGTCCTCAGAGCCTCCTCTTTGAATGACACTGAGAGGTAAGGAGGGAATTTGAATGACACTGAGAGGTAAGGAGGGAAACGGTTCATCTGAGCTCAGTACCCACTGAAGAGGGGGTAGATGGTGGGAGAAGCAGCCAAGAAACAGCCACGGACTGGTCCCCAGAGCTTGCTGTCTCCCTGTGGAGAGAGCAGACACCCAGACGTCATGGTGATGTGGCGTTGCCCGCTACGTGGTCCAGCGAAGAGCAAGAATAAAAGCTGGTGGCAGCGGCACACACCTGTAATCCAAGTTCTTAGGAGGCTGGGACAGGAGGGTCGATGGTTGGAAGCCAGCCTCAGCAACTTAGCAAGACCCTGTTTCAAAATAAAAAATAAAATAGGGCTGGGGGTGTAGCTTGGAGGTAGAATGTCCCTGGGTTCAATCTGCAATACCAGCAAACAACAACAGCAAAAAAGCAGGAAGGATTGGGCCCTGGTGATGGTGCTGCCTTTGGCCCTGGGCCCTCTCTACCCAGCCAGGGCCCCTCAGGAGGCCACCACACAATCAGATCAGTGCCTGGGGCAGGGCCACCAAAGCAGAGCTTGTCATGTGTGGCAGGGCCCAGGAGATGCTTGGAGCAGCCAGCATTAGACGGCCAGGCATGGGCACCTTTGCTGTTCAGAACCCCAAAGTCCTCATCTTAAACATGGACAAAACGCCTTTCTGTACCATGTTGGTGAGGAAGGCCTGAGAGGGCTGGCAGGGGTGGGCTCTCGTCCAGGTCTGGGTGGGGTTTGGCGCATGGGCCCTGGGACACACCAGCATTCACACTGCAGGTGGGGTCCCTACCCAGGGGGCTGGCGGCAGCTCCCACTTGCACCGCGAGTGGCTGTAGCAGCACAGAACGTTCCAGCTAACGCAGCTGTGGGGCACCCAGTCATGTTGCTCCCAGGTAAATTCCCAGACAATTGAAAACAAGTGTTTCTACAAAAACTTATATACAAACTGTTGTAGTTTTTTTTTTCTCACTACTGCAGTTTGAAGCCAGGAACACTCTACCTCTGAGTTATATCCCCAACCCATTTTATTTTATTTATTTTTTTGTGGCACTAGGGATTCAACCCAGGGGCATTCTACCTCTGAGCTAAACACCTAGCCCTATTTTATTTTTATTTGGAAACAGAGTCTCGCTAGGTTGATGAGAGTCTCACTACTTGCTGAGGCTGTCCTCGAACCTGCAATCCTCCTGTCTCAGCCTCCAAGTACGGGGATTACAAGTGTGCACCACCATTCCTGGCTTTATTTTAT
Source organism: Glis glis (assembly GCA_004027185.1). NCBI lineage: Eukaryota > Metazoa > Chordata > Mammalia > Rodentia > Gliridae > Glis > Glis glis. The sequence continues at coordinate 56,676 of PVJS01003977.1, forward strand.
TTTGAGACAGTCTTGATGAATTGCCCAGGCTGGCCTCACACTTGTGATCTTCCTGCTTCAGCCTCTGAGTAGCTGGGATTACAGGTGTGTGCCACCGCACCCGGCTTATACAGATCTTTAAAACAACATTATTCATAGTAGCCCCAAACAGAAATAACCCAGATGTCCATCAGTTAATGAATGGATAACAAAATGTGGTATATCCATACAATGGAATATTACTTGGCCATGAAAGGGATGAAGTACTGGTAAATGTTCCATACAGATGAACCTTGAGAACACTATGCTAAGTGAAAGAAGCCAGACATAAAGACAAATATTGTGTGATTCCATGTATGTGCCCCGTCTAGAGTAGGCAAAGCCATAGGGACAGAAAGTAGACTAGTAGGTCCCAGGGGCAGGGGAGAAGGGAACAAGGAGTGACTGCTAGGGGGATGAGGTTTCTTTAAGGATGATGAAAATATTCTGTAGTTAGATAGTGGTGATGATCGTGTGGCCCTGTGACCATACTAAAATCCACTGGATTGTAAACTTTAAAACAGTAAATTTTATGGTATGTGAATTATAGCTCAGTTTTTAAAAGGTGGGAGGGAGGGAGGAGGAAAGGGTAAAAGGAAAGAGGAGAGGGAGGAAGGGAAGGAGGAGGAGGAAGGTGGCTGTTGGCTCTTGCTGGCACCTGGACCTGGCCCTGTCCAGGCTCCACGCCCCCATGGAGGACCCAGCGTCTCTGTCTGCCAATGAGCAGCTCCCAGCCAGTTCTATAGGCTTGGGAGGTGCTAAAAATAGCTGAAGTGGATGGAGGGTGTTTAATGACAAAATAAATAATTACATTCAGGGTTCGAGTTTGGAGGAGCGCCAAGTAAATCACTTTAGAGAGCACGCCTGCCCAACCCGCTCCAATCCTCTATCACCAGCCTCTGTCCTCCCTCCAACTTAGGATAATTGATTGCTCACCGGAGCTCAGCAGCAGCGGTGGGGTGGGGAGGGGTGGGGCCTAGGGGATGTGCCTCTGGGGCTGTTGATGCAGTACTGGGAGGGGCCGGGGCTCAGGGCCGACTGTGAGCACCTAGCACCTGCAGTTGGGGAGGGCCCAGCGGAGCAAGGACACGCCACAGAGCAAGGACACGCCACGTGCTTACGAGCTTTTGAGTGGGACAGACTTCAGGGGCCTCTGGTCTGCAGAGGTCCAGAAAGGGTAATGGCCTTTCCAAGGCCACACAGCAAGCCGGTGCAAAGGAAAGTGACTAGGGCAGCTACCACAATGGCAGCGTGTCATCCCCAGCCCTGGAAGATGGGCGGGCACTAGTCCATGGAGGACGTGGACAGGGACGCTTGGGACGCATGAGGATACAGGAACATGGTGGAGCCTTGGCCCGCAGGGACAGCTCTTCTCTGAGGGGGACTGGGTCAGGACACTTGGTTGCAGGTGACAGAAACCCAGTCGAACTCTGGGTTCCATGGGGCTTTTGGCCCCATGACTGGGAAGCCTGGGCTAGGTCTGGCTTGGGGACCAGGGAGCACAGGGCTGCAGTGGCGTTGGGGACATGGTCTTCCTCTGCAGGCTCTGCATGGGTGTCCAGGGTGCGCCTCTTCACCAGGCGGGGAGAGCTGCTGCGCCTGGGTGTGGGCCTCAACTCATGGGCTCAGGGGGAGGAGGCTCTTGGGCAATCCTAGCAGAAGGCTGGGGCTTCTCATCGGCTGCGCCTGGGTCCTGTGCACCCTGTGAACCAGGCAGCATGGCTGGGCAGGGCCACAGCAGGGTCCCACGGGCAGGAGGGACACCCCTTGACTCAAGGGGGCCGTGCAGAGGAGGGTGGCTCCGGCCCCATGTGACGCCAGTAGATCAGACACCAGTCCCACTGTGGAGAGGTCCCGGTGCCTCGCGGGCATGGCAGAGTCAGAGCCGCAGGGCTCCTGGCTATTCTGTCCCTGGGCCACATCCTTTGGGCCACGCTGTGCCTCTTCCTTACCTGTCCTTTGAGCTCCTGTGAGGGTGTGCAGAGTTCTTCTGAGAAGCATCAGAATGTGCATGTGGGAGAGGAAATGCCAGAAAGTTCCAGGGGTGGCATGGCTAACAAGGTTCCTTGAAGAATGGATGGCCACTCAGAGGAGCCCTGGGGAGGCAGGAACGAGTGGAGGCCTGGAGGGGGCTGATAGGGCACATGGGGGCGGGATGGTGCGCCTGCCCGAGAGGAGGCTCCACACCGAGGGGCAGAGACGGAGATGGGTTAGGGTTAGGGAAGGAGCAGAAACTCAGCCAGAGCTGGCTGCAGGCCCAAGAGTCGGCCCGGGCCAGGCCTGTGCGGCAGCGGGGCCTCCTGTGCACGCCACCCTGTCCCTGCGCTGCGCCGGGAGTCGGGTCGCTTAGGAGCAGCCACAGGGGCCCTGTGGAGGCAGGTGTCCTATGCTCTGTACCTGCTGGGGAGCTGGGCTAGTTCCCTGTCCCCAGAAGCCCTGGAGAACCATAGGGCACCACAGTCTGTCTGGGGAGGTCACTGTTCCCAGTCCTCCAGGAAGCTGGGGCATCTCCTTCTTCTGTCCCCATCTGTAACACACAGGCCCTGTCCTCTGTTCTGGAACTTTCCCTCCTGGGCTGTATCATCCAGGCCTCTGCATCTTCTTTTTGTCCTTAGGGACTGAATCCAGGGGCATTCTACCTCCAAGCTATACCCCCAGCCCTTTTTATTTTTATTTTGAAATGGGGTCTTGCTAAGTTGCTGAGGCTGGCCTCGAACCTGCGATGCTCTATCTCAGCCTCCTAAGTACTGGGATTATGGGCGTGCACCACCATGCCTCACTCAAAAAGCTCTTCAAGGTGTGATCAAGCAGGTTAGGGCGGCTGAGAGAGTTTCCAGCACTTCTTCTGTCAACTCAAGCGTAAGTTCCTCTTCGGAGTGAAATAGGCTCTTTGCTATTTACACCATTATTCCTGAGCTGCAGAAATCCTCTCCATGGTTTTCCCTGACTCGATTCAGCCTTGGCCCCGGCAGTCAGTCAGCCGGGAAGCAAGGGCAATGGTCCTGCAGCACGTGGCGGGGGGTGACTTCACGGGATGCAGCGGTGGCATCTGAGCCCAGGGTGATGTGGGTTCTGAGGCACGGGGAGGACACGGGGGGAAGGTGTTGGTAAAGGGGACCTCCGCAAGCCACCTGCCGCTGACGGCGACTGAAGTTCACCTGGGGAGTCCCCTAGCCCAGGAGTGAGGGCCGGCGTCTCTGCTCCTCTGCATGGTGCCCGGTTCAGGGCTGTTCTGGCCTCTTGGACCCGTGGCGCCGTCGGGCCAAGTGGGCCTTGGAGGCAGAGAAGACCCTCCAGCAGCTAACCACGTGTGCTGGTGGCTGGAGACGGGGAAGGTGTGCTGACAGGGTCGGGGCACCAGACTTGGGGTTCTGTGGGAACCAACAGTATGTGCTACACAGAGATGGATGCCTCTGGGCCCGATGTCTAGGGGTGTCCTTGTCTGTATCCCTTGTATGACCTTACCTTTAAAGATGAATCCGGATGGTTTGAGGAGATGGGGAGGAGGTGGGGGTATTTGGTAAGGAGGCAGCCGCCAGGCTGTGGACGTGTATCTGTGCCTCTCTGGGAAGGAGCTTATCAGATTCTTGGTTGAGAACAGGGCTCCATGGGGCAGAGGACAGGAGGGCAGGGGCTGCTACATGGAGAGCAGCATGGGCCTGAGGTCCTCACGGTCTCCTGACAAGGAGACTAGGGTCTGTGTCCTGACCCAGGACCGTCGGTGCCAGAAGAGACCTGGACAGGGGGATGGTAATGGTTCTCCCAGCTGGGCCTTTTAGAATGGAGGAGACCCCAGACCTGGAGCCCCAGGAACCAGCCTGATTTATAACCAGTCACTGAAAATATACAGAGTGGAATGAACACGTCTGCCATCGAGCCTGCACTCACCGGCCATTGTAAAGATAAGTAACAGCAGTTTTCAGGCCACTTAAACCCTTACCTTTGGGGTATTAGGGGTCTTTGCAGACAGTAAGTCTTTATCGAGAAATGTTTTCTCATAAAAGGACACAGTAGAGCGCGCGAGAGAAAGAACCCGGCCTTTTATGGCGCTGCAGCCCGTCTGTAGCAGGAGCCGCAAATCACTGGCCGGCCTCTGACCGACCCTGTCCAAAAGCGGGTAGGAGTGAGAGGTAAGCCCGATGTGCTGCCTTCCAGAGAGAATTGCCCACCCCACCCCTTCCCATTGATGGAGGGACTGGGCTGCTCCCTGTCTTGCACAGCCACCTGCTGTGGCTCCCAGGTACCAGGGATCGAGGCTGGGTTCTGGGCACACGTGGCCTGGTTTGCCTCTTCTGGCTTCATACTGTCCCTCCTACCTGGCCTCCTTACACCTCTGTGCCTTCCAGAGTGCCCTCCTCTGCTTTTCTACCCTGGAGGGCTGCCCAGACACCCACCCCACATCAGAGACAGTGTACTCTGCAGAGCAGAACCTCCATGAGTGGCAAGGGGCCAGGATGGTCCCGCCCTCCTGTTCGTGGGGTGGCAAAGTCTCCATGAGGCCCTGACTCTGCATTTGATGTTGGCAGTCAGAGGGAAGGCTGTGTGTGACAGGAGAGCAGGGGCGAGCTGGGCCCACTTAAAGTGGGGCTCTGCTTTCCCTGGGCGCCTGGCTTCAGGAGCCACCTGTAGGAGCTGCGCTCTGTGCTGGCCCGGGAGTTCCGTCGGAGCTGGAGGAGCCTGCTCCAGTCCTCAGCCCAAGGATCTTCGATGGTGTTCCTTCCAGGAACACCAACTGGGGCCCGACGCCAGTGGCTCCTAAAGGTTTTAGTCCCCGGATCCCTGTGAGTGTAAAAATGACTGAGGAGACTCCAAAGATCTTTTGTTTACATGGGTTATACCTTTCGATATTAACCTCATTAGAAATATAAAGTGAGAACATTTTGAAAAATTTTGCCTTTGAATTTGTTGGGAAAAAACAATGATAAATTTATTATTTTTACGAAAAATGACTATTTTTGCCAGGCACAGTAGCACACACCTGTAATCCCAGTACTTGGGAGGCTGAGACAGGAGGATTGCAGGTTTGAAGCCAGCCTTAGCAACTTAGCAAGGCCCTCTGCAACTTAGCAAGACCCTGTTTCCAAATAAAAAACAAAAAGGGCTGGGGTATAGCTTGGAGGTAGAATGCCTCTTGGTTCAATCCCCAGTACAAAGAAAAGAAAAGAAAAAAATAGAAAACAGAGGGGGGAGGAGGGAGGGAAGGGGGGAAGAGAAAGAGAGAGAGAGAGAGAGAGAGAGAGAGAGAGAGGAAAGTTATAGAAAAGCAACTTTGGTTTGCTCATCCCTTGAAAGAGGGCCAGTGCTTCCTGCCATCTTTCTTCCAAATCTTGGGTTCTGTGGGCCGACCCTAATCTGACTGTACAAGGAAGGGAGTTTTGGGGGTTCTGAGGATAGCTCAACCAAGTGGCCTCAGTGCCAAGCCCCCTGGCACCTCCGCAGCTCCAGCACCCCTGGCCACACCTCATTCCTGCAGATTGCTGACCAGTCATGGCCTCTGTCCCCTTCCCACTACACGCGTGGTTGGGATGAGCCCCCTTACTGTACCCAGAGGGCTCCACGGAGCTGTCCAGGGGCCAGGGAGTGGCCTTCACATTCCTCCTTCCTGTGCCCTCCTGACTGCTGCATGCCTTCCGCTCTTCTGCCCCTTCCTGTGCCCTGACTGAAGGCCCCAGGGCTCTGTCCTGGGCGCTCTCCTCTGACCTGAAACCCCTTAGACAGCCCTCTGAGTGCACCTGGGCAGTCACACACCTACCTGGACGCCTGAAGCCCTCTCAAGGCTCCCGAGGCCACCTCGTTAGCTCTGCCCCCGTGTCCTAGGCCCTCTGTGGCATCTCTCATGCCTCAGTCTTCTGGCCTCAGTCTCCACGTACCCCGGCTGGATGCCCAGCTGCCCTCCCTACCATCCAAGGCTGCTTACTTGTATGTGACATGAGCCGTGCCCCAGACAGCCCGAGATCCGGGGTGCTAAGGCCTAGGGGATGGGTCCTCTGGGACCTCTGTCGGCATAACTTCCTGTTTCACACCATGCCCAGAGTGATTCCCCCCGATCACCAGACCTTACCAATGTCAGGCAGAGGACTCTCCTCTGTGGCTTCCTGGGGACCCTGCTCTTGGCCCAGGTCACCCTCGGCCCCATGCCTATGGCCGGCAGAGGTCAGAGCTGCCCGGACTGTGGGGTCAGCCTCTTGTTGCAGTGGTGGGGAGAGCCAAGAGCCCACATTCCTATGGGGTGGCAGGGCCTCCTCAAGCCTGGGTGACCGCACTCCGTGGTCCGTGATGGGCCTGGTCTGACCCTTCAGTCTGGGATGGCCAGGGGATACCTCCAGAGTTTTGTTCTCCATCCAAGGAGAAAATAACTGCTGCCTCCCCTAGCGGACCTTGGGAAGGAGTGTGGACGGCAGTGGCCTCGAGTGTAGATACATGACGAGTGCTGGCCTTTGTGACTGACCGGGCCCAGCCTGGACCTCGCCGCCGCACGTGGTGCAGACAGAGCCAAGAGCCAGCAGGACTGACCCATGCCAGGCAGGGCATCGTCAGCCCTTATGGAGTGGGGGCTGGCATGCAGGGCCGGGGACAGGGATACAGGGGTCTCTGCCGCAGGCCTGTGGCATTTCTGCTCCCCTCCCCCACTTTTCCTGCACTCCAGCCTTCCTGTCTCCACAGGGACCCTCCAGTGTCCCTCCAGGCCCTCTGCCTCTTCAAACGCAAAGGCTTCTGCCAGGCCAGATCCAATTAGTCAATTCTGCTTAACTCGAAAAGCATTTCAATGTTTATGGAAGGCGCGCTGGTTAGCTCGTTGCCAAGGCCACCCGGCTATGAAGTGGTTTAGCCAGGATTTGAACTTCGGTCTGTCTGAGCCCTTGCATGTGGGCAGGTCGCCCCTCCTCCCTCCTCTGCCCGGTTATCTAAAGTAACCGAGACCCCTGTCCTCTGTAACTCCACCCACTTCTTGTCTGTGTTGGAAACATGCAGTTTGGTTAGAATCCCCCTCCCTTCTCTTTTTTACTTTTATTTATGTATTTATTTGCCATGCTCGGGGTGGAACCCAAGGCCTTATGCATGCCAGGCAGTCATTCTGCCCCTGAGCTGTACCCCCAGCCCCAAAGTCGTGCTTTAGGGGCAAGTAGCCTCCAGATGGGAGAGTTGGTGCTGCACTTTCAAGTCCTGGTAGAAGACAGTTCGGAGGGATGGAGATTGCTTTGCATTCTCCATCCTCCCCTCTCTCCTTTTCCGCCTTTGCCGGTTTTTGTCCGTCGTTGAACACCAGTGGTAAGCACAGAGAATTCTAGATAGAGCATGAGCTTTGTTCACAAGAATAGTGGATCTGAGGGCCTTCACCAGGGGGTGTGCAGGCCACCGGGTTGGGCGAATGCCCACCAGCCACGCCCCAGGGAGCTCCCCAACCAGGAAGAGCCACAGGAGCACAGGGACAGCCTCAGCATGGCCAGGACTCCCAGAGAGGCCATTTCCAGACGCTTCTTTTGGCCCTTGGGATGGTGAGGCCGGAAAACCCATCTGGAATCTGGAGCAGGGATGCCTGGGCTGGGCTGCGAGGGATGAATAAGAGTTCACTAGGCTGAAGAGTGGGGGCTGGGTGGCAGCTGAGACTGAGTCTGGGGACTGCTGCTATCTTGCTGGAGGAAATCTCTCTGGGCTTCTCCTGAGCACCCTAGAAAAGACGGGGGTTGAAACAGGCAGGTGCAAGCAAGGTCCCTTTGCCGTGTGTCTGGTTTTCTCTTGGTCCAGTCTGAGTTCTTGCTGATCCCTTAGAACCAGGACAATGGAGCCAGGGGGTTCTGGGGACAGCTTGCTCCCCGCATGCACCCCAGGCTGTGCTCTCGTATTCGCCACATTCACTGCCGCTCAGGCTGGGGTGGGGGTATTAGGGGACCCTGCGCTTGCCTTCTGGTTGGACACCGGAGTTCCCCGGAAGCCTAGAGAGGGTTAAGCCACAGAGTCAGCTGGTGCACGTTTGTTCCCCCTCGGGCGATCATGGCACAGGCTGATGGAGAGGAGGAGGCAGGGGCCGCCCTAGGCCCACCTGGGGGGGATCCTGGCCTGGGACCCTGTCCCAGCAGCCCCCGGTAGGCCGGCTGTGGATGTGCAGGCATCTGGGGCTGGAGGACAGGCATGGCGCGTTGTGCCTGTATGTGTTTCTCCTCCCACAGTGCTCAGAACTTCAGAGGAGAAGGAACAGGTATGGTGCCTGGGAGGGGAGCATCCCCTTCTGGCAGGGATGGGACCAACTTGTCCTTAAATAGACACTCAAGTTTCCCCATGCCACTGGAGTGGCCTGGGCAGTCAAAGGAGGTGGCCAAGGAGCACCTCGTGGAGCTGCTTAAGGACACGTCCCCTTCTGCTTGCAACCAAGGGGCCTTTCAAAGGGCTTGTCGTGTGCCACCTTGGTACCTCTGTGTGGCTTCCCCGTGGTTTGGGGGTGCTTCTCCAAGACCCAGGCGCCCCCTCCCTGGTGAACACCAGTTGCTCTCCTCCTGCCTGACCGGCAGCTGTTTGGGAATAGCAGGTGGAGCCGTGGCCACCGGCCTGTGTTGGGGACAGTCTCCTGGGGCAACTGTGGGAGGTTCTTGCGGGGTGTGGGGTGGTCTGATTATCCCTGGACTTCATGGATAGAGTCTATCAGGATGAGAGGAAGGAAGTATAGTGTATGCTGTCTTTTTCTATGTTTAACTGTATGTTGGAAGAAAAATGTCCAAATTAAGGATGGGCTGGGGCTTAGCGAGGGACAGTGGGGGAAGGCTCACGGAGGGAGGAACCGCCAGGTCCCACAGGCACTCGGGCCACCGGGAAGGGCGTCCCAGCTTCGGGGTGTCTCGTCTCGTTCTGGCTTTGGTTCTCAGAACCTTCAATAGAACCGGAGTTGTCTGGTGCCTCACCAGGCTGTCCCCCAGGTGAGAGATGAGAAGGAGTGGCCAGGCAGGCCCTGGGGAGGGGACAGACACTCTCAGTGGACCTACTTATGGAGGATGGCTGTGCAGGGACATGACCCTACTGGGAAAGGCTCTTTTTCCTACTGTGTGAGTGGCAGCCCCAGAGACAGGCACAATCCCGTTTCCCAGACGGAGAAGCCGAGGCTCTTCACTGTGAGGTGGCCTGCCCAGGGGGTGGGAGTCACACCAAGCCTCATGGGCGCAGTTGCCCTGTCCCCTGGGCCCAGCTGCCATTGCGGGACCTGCTCTTTACCCCATGGGGAGGGGGTGAGTGGCTCGGGGAAGCAGGCTGTTTGTTGACCGGCTTAGTGGCCAAGACCTAGACAGTGGACCGTGGAGCTCAGGTGGCAGCTGGATGGGGCCCGGGGCCAGTGACGTGACTGCGAGGGGCCTCCGTGTCCTCATCTGCAAAGCATGCTATGGGCCTGGGCATTCTTGCCGGGCCAATGAGCTGTCACCCGCGGAGCCTGGCATAGTACCTGGTGGGCTGCATCAGAGCAACTCTCGTGCCCCGCTGACCCCTGGGGAGCTGTGGAGGCCGTGCCCTACACACAGGTGCTCAGGGTGCAGGCTGCAGCTTGAGGCCCAAGGGTGACACGGTCCTCCCAGAAGCATGTTAGGGAACAGGCCGTCTGACCCTGGGGCTGCAGAGCCTTTATGTACCCCAATTCCTGGCCCTGGTGGGGGTTCACTCATGCTGTTGCTGCGATTTACCCCAAGCGAGGTGCTGCCATCCTCACCGACACCTGAACACAGCGGACGCTTGCAAGGCCAGCAAATGGAAATGCTTCTGCAAATTATGTATTTATTTATTTTTCTGATTATTAAAACGATTTAAAATTCAACAAATGGGCCAGGTGTGGTGGCGCACGCCTGTAATACTAGTACTTGGGAGACTGAGACAGGAGGATTGCAGGTTCCAGGCCAGCCTTAACAAATTAGTGAGACTCTCAGCAACCTAGAGAGACCCTATTTCAAAATAAAATAAAAAGGGCTGGGGGCATAGGTCAGAGGTAAAATACCCCTGAGTTCAATCCCTAGTATCACACACAAACACACACAAGCAATGAATGCAGAAAAGCCCAGACACCATCAGCCATCAACACAGTATCATCAGCCATCAACACAGTATCCTGGGTCCCCTGCCCGAGGGTGGCCGTCACACACATGATAGTACATTTCTTTGCAGTTCTGTGCAGTACTATTCTTTCCCAACAATAGGCTCAGTTCAGGATGTCAAAAACAAAAATGCACAGTAAGAACTCCCCAGGCTTTGGGAATTCAAAGTTTCAGAAGAAGTGATATGAATTCAACCAAAGTAACTGATTTCCTGTCGATTTTATTTATTTTATTTTATCATCATCATTATTATTTTTGGTCATGGAGATTGAACCCAGGGACATTCAACCTCCAAGCTACACCCCCAACCCTTTTGTTTTTTATTTTGAAACAGGGACTCTCTAAGTTGTTGAGGGCCTTGCTAAGTTGCTAAGGCTGGCCTGGAACCTGTGATCCTCCTGTCTCTGCCTCCAAAGTACTGGGATTATAGATGCGCACCACCACACCCAGCTTGGCTTTATTTTACATATGCTCTGAATTCCTCTTCTGCCTGTTACCTGCCTTTTCTGCAGCACCTTTTGCTTCTCTTCTTCCTCAGTGGACGCCTCCACAGGAAGGGCTAGCAGAGGGCGGGGGGCAGAGAGGATGATGGAGACACCTGGGCAGATCTGCAGTCTGCGCTCAGAGGCTGGTGAAGGATGCGGGTGTGCGGGGGACCTGCTTCTGCCCCCGTCAGTGGCAGAATGCTTCCAAGGCCAGGCTGTGTTTGACTTGCAAAGGCTGCACACTGTCTCTGGTATGCTGTGCGTTTGGTTCCTGAACTTAATGAGTTCTGCAGGGACGCTCTGCTGTAGCTAAAGATCATTTACCTGAATTGCTTTTTAATTTCTGCCGTGGGAAGCTGCCCCTGGCGCAGTATAATTACATTCTAATTTACAGCAATCTCAAATCTATAAATTTAGCCGTGCTGGTTGGGGGAAGGGACTGGACCTGTGTGGGGGTGGGGCAGAGGCACCACTCCCGTTGTTAAATTAACCCGCGTTTCTGGGGGCAGGCTCCAGGCTCTGGGTAGGTGTGCAGGAGAGGCAGGGGGACACTTCTCGCCCGGTCACTGCTGCTTTGACACAAGGAGCTTTAATTTTGAGCCACATGGGAGCGGAGGAATGTGTCCTGTGACATCCCCTCTGCTCTACCCGCTTGGAGCAGTTTTGCTGAGAGACACTTGGAAGTGCACGGAAGCAGGTGGCCAGGGACATCCGTAGACACCTGGCATTGGGAGGCAGAGTGTGCGGCGCTTACCTGGACCATCCTGTCATCCTGAGGAAGATCCCTCTTCTGGCCTCCATCGGGGGGCAGAGCTTGTGGAGGCCCAGGGAGCGAAGGCCTCTGGACAAGGCCGTGGTCCAGGACTGTGCCCATTGAGCAGGCGGAGCTGCACTTGGGGCCACCCTGGAGTTGTGGCCTCTAGCCGCACCCCTCCTGCCGATGGCCCTTTCTCAACCCCCTTGGTGTGCCCCGGCTCCTCCCTGGTCTTTGTGAGTTTAGGCATAGTCTGGAGGCTCTGCCTGTATTGGACAGGGTTCTCTAGATTAACAGAATACACAGAATGAGTATATTTGAAAAAAGGGATTTATCAGATGGGCTTACAGTTTGAAGCAATGTAGTCCCAGGTTCTGACTGCACGTGGAGAGTCAGAGGAACCAGTAGCTGGTCGAACTGTCTAAGAGCTGGAGTCTTAGGATCGGAGCAACCACTAATTCAGTCCCAGTCCAAGACGTGAAGATCAGGAAGCTCTTCAGAGAAACGATGGTGAAGTTTCAGTTCCAAGAGCAGGAGGCCGAGAAGATCAAGAAGCTCTTCAGAGAAAGGCGAAGCCGGCGGCCGACGATCTCAGGCGAGAGCAGATGCGTTTTCCTCGGAAAGAGCCGCATGCACTCTACGCGGCTTCTCCCTCTTTATCTAAGTCCGCACCTATCAGAATCCTGCTGCCTACATTCAGGGCAGGGCTTTCTCTTTAATCTGCTGTTACACACCCAAAATCACATAATCTTGGGTGTGTCATGATCAGGTCAAGTTGACAACTTAGATTAACTATCGCACTGCCATAGCACAGGTGTCCTTGCCTGCGTGAGACGGCTGGACTTGAGCTCCCTTGTCGTCGACACCCTCTGAGAAGGGGCACCTCACGGCACTGTAGCCTAAGGCTTTGGGGGGAATGGAAGCAGATGCCTAGAGTCTGAAAGAGTTAGTTCTGGCTTTAAGGAGCCTGTTCTTCAGGGTGCAGGGACACGGGAAAGTCCAGGCAAGGCCTGTGTGGTCTACTCACTGTCCCCACCTTGAAACACCACAACTGTGCAGCTCTTGCCCTCAGGCTGCCCCATCCTTGGCCACCCTCTCCAGGAAGCCTCCCTTGACTGTGGCCCATCAGCCGGCTGCTTTCTGTCCCCAGGCCATCCCTGCCCTCCAGCCCAGGGATGTTTGGCTAACCAGGCAGGATCACAGGGGCGCTGGTTCACAGATGTCCCCACAGGAGCCCAGAGCCTGGGCTTTTTAGAGCTTTGCACGCTAGCTTTGGCCCAGCAGTATCCCAGCGAGGGACAGGATGAGGCGGGTGGTAATCCCTCAGGTCCTTGATGCTGGGCACCATGGGAGGCTGCCCGAGACAGCTGCCTTTGTTATGACAGAGTGGAGCCTTGGGCTACAGCCAGACCCCATCCCCAGACAGTTGAGGTCCTTGCAGCTGGCAGGGCGGGAGCTGTGGCCGGCATGCGCACTTGCACCCAGCTCAGAGGAGAGAGGAGGCCGAGGGGGGTCGAGGCACAGGCGAAGCATGCCCTCTGTGTTCCCTGGCTGCGAGTGATGGAGCTGTGCTGCAGGGCACAGGAGGAAGGGCCTGCAGGTCACCCTCCTAGCTCTGAGGGGAAGTTTAGTGTTTACAAACGCAGTGTTCACACCACCCCTGGGTGCAGCCACCTCGCTCCCTCACGCAGCTTGCTCAGGAGTCCCTAGCTGGCCTCTCGGAGGTAGGTCTGCCTCCACTCCCGCACCTTGCTCAGTGTGCTAAGTGGCTTGAACTGTGAAGGTTTTTACCTTAGGTGGGACTTTAGCATCTAATGCCTGCAAAAGATGGGACGCCCCTGTATTCCCACTTTACTGAGGTCAGTATGACCTGAGGCCCAGGAGAGCAGGTGCCCTGCCCCCAGGGACAGGGATGGATTTGGGTCTAGGCCCTTCGGACTCCAAAGCTCACGGCCTCTTCTCCACAGGCCACTGGTGGGGGATGATTTGTGAAGGAAGCAGCTCAGTCTTGGTGATTATTGTCCCCAGTGATCACTGGAGCCCGGGTCAGATGAGCTAGGCAGCTCCCTGGCATCCCCTCCCTCTGTCCTCTGTTCCAGCGCTGATACGTTCTTCCCACCATGGCTGCGTCTCCCCATGCCTCAGCCACACAGAGCCACCATGGCTCCCAGGACAGATGGGGCTGCACCATCTTGCTCTTGCTGTGCAAACCCCTGGTGAGTCCAGGAGGGACCACTCTGTCCCCAGCTCCTGTAGTACCTGGCTGTCAGTGTGTTTAGTCAATTGTTTGTTGACTAAAGATGCTATGCAGGAATGCTTCAGGGACCTTGAGGCCTCCTGCTGAGCCAGTTGAGACATGCAAACCTGCACCCGCACCCGCACCGAGGCTCAGGCTGTCTCCTTGGAGAGCCAAGTTGCTGCAGCCCGGCCTGGCTTCTGCTGGTGCTTCTTGCCACGTGTCGAGCGCAGGCCTCTGAGCAGGGCCTCTGTTCTGAGTGGGGGGCGTCATGGCCACAGGAGGGCTACTATTTAAAAATCCGAGAATGTTACATGCGCTGGTGGGGACAGGGAGGAATGTGGGGAGCAACGTGTTCCTGGTGGGAACGTGAGATGCTACAGCTACTCCGGAAAGCAGTATGATGGTTCCTCAAAAAAGTGAAATGTAGAATCACCATACAGTCCAGCAGTCCCACGCTGGGTTTACACCTGAAGGATCTAAAGCAGGGTGTTGAAGAGGTATTCGCACAGCCGCACTATTCAAAGTAGACGAAAGGTAGAAGCAACCTGTGTGCATGATGGATGGATACACAAAACCGTGGTCTATAGATACGATGGAATATGACTCAGTCTTAAAAAGGAAGGGCATTTGGACACATGCTACAATATGGATGGACTTTGAGGGTGTTTTGCTTAATGCAGTAAGCCATTTACAGAAAGATACACGTTGTACCATTCCACTTGGAGAAGAACCCAGAGCAGTCAAAATATTCAGAGACAAGAAGTAGAATGGGGGTCGTCAGAGGCTGGTGGGAAGAAAGAATGAGCTGGAGTTGATGGGTCCAGCCTTTCAGCTGGGGAGATCGAGGCTTCTGGAAATGCCCTTGACACCACTGGATGTACACTTACAAATGGTTAAAATGGTAAATTTTCTGTTTTGCGCATTTTACCTCAATTTTAAAATAAAATAATTGGAGAGTCTGTGGGGGACCAGGTCCAAAGACCCATGGACTTTTGAGACCCCAAGGACCCTGAGGTCCCCTGGTTTGGACCCTCTCAATTTAAACCTGAGGGTAGACTGCGGGTCAGGGCACTGGGCCCCGGGACCTGAGGCCTCCCCTCCCCAGCAGGAAGTGACCGCCAGGCCAGCACTCCTCGGAGCTCCTTGCCTAGGAGGCTATGACCCACACGCGCCAGGGTGGGACCTGTGCAAAATATGTCGGCCGAGAAATTCAAATCTGTGAAAAGAATTAGGCTCCTGCATGGCTCAGTACAGCGTGGCAAAGTGCAGGCGGCGGAGGTTGCTGTGGGAGGCAGCAGTGAGAGGTCTGTGCCTCCCTCCCTGCATGCCCCGCAGCTGGTACAGGCCTGCCAGGGGTCTGTCCCTCTTCAGCCGCAGTGGGGACTGCCCAACCTGCACCTCCTTGGGCTTGTGCTCAGAAAAGAAAAGAAAAGTTAAGTTCCTATTAATCACAGCCAAATCCGCTTGGAAACACTTGTGTAGCGTGCTTGATTTAGAGCTTGCTCCAAACATTGTAAGACGGAAAGAGTGTCTTTGGTCAGGCACCATCATTTGCCACCAAAACAGAATCAGCGTCAAGGCCAGCCTCCGTGTCCCTGCCTTGTCACTGCTCCTACAACTGCCCCGCCTTCCTTACCCACGGGCTGCACGCACAACTGCCACAGTGATACACTCACACCGTCACCCACAGTGACACTCACACACTGTCACTCACAGTGACACACTCACACCATCACCCACAGTGACACTCACACACTGTCACTCACAGTGACACATTCACACCGTCACCCACAGTGACATTCACTGTCACTCACAGTGACACACTCACACCGTCACCCACAGTGACACACACACACAGTGACACACACTCACACCATCACCCACAGTGACACTCACACACTGTCACTCACAGTGACACATT
>PVJS01003978.1:0-41485 GCA_004027185.1 Glis glis
AGATTGATCGCACGCGCATGCGCGCTGAGGCTGGCCGCGAACCCGGATCCTCCGGTCTCCACCTCCCAAAGTACTGGGATTACAAGCGTGCGCCACCACGCCCGGCTTAAGATTTCTTTTTCCATGACAAGACAGTAAAAAATAGT
Organism: Glis glis; assembly: GCA_004027185.1. Taxonomy (NCBI): domain Eukaryota; kingdom Metazoa; phylum Chordata; class Mammalia; order Rodentia; family Gliridae; genus Glis; species Glis glis. The sequence goes on from PVJS01003978.1 coordinate 147, forward strand.
GGTTCAAGTCACTTGCTGGTCTTGTAATCATAAGTGCATCTCTTTACCTCTCCAATATAAACCTAGTTAATCATAGTACCTGCCTTCAATTCTATTATGAGGATTAAACGAGTTAGTATGTATAAAGCACACAGAACAGTATGTGGCACATAATAAGCACTATGTAGGTGTTGAATTTTATGTGACTAGGTCTGTGAACACTTTGAAAAGTCTAAAAATGTATATCAAGTCAATTAAATTATTACCTTTCTCCCTAAATGCTGCTCTAGTTAGATACATACATTCTGAGAACTTGAGACTCCATTCCCTCATCTGAAAAATACATTAATGATCTTTTATTTAATTCAATTTTTGATCATTAAATGCTTTTACATCTCCCATGTTCAAAAAGGCAGAGGTAAATTTAAAAATCTAGCATGAAGCTGGAAATTTTTCTCCACCAAAAAGACCAACTTTAACTAAGAAGCTGAGAAGTCAATTAAAAAAAACTCACTAAGCCATACACGGTGTGTACACCTTTAATCCCAGTACAGGTTTGAGACCAGCCTCAGCAATTTATCAAGATCCTATTTCAAAACAAAAAAATAAGGACCAGGGGTGTAGCTTTGAGGTAGAATCCCCCTGAGTTCAATCCCCAGCATCAAAGCAAAGAAAGGAAGAAAGAAAAAAAAGAAAAAGAAAGGAAGGAAAGAAGGAAGAAAGAGGGAAGAAGGAAGAAGAGAAAGAGAGTGAGTGAGCAAGAGCCAGGCATGGTGGTGCAAGCTTGTAATCCCAGTACTTGGGAGGCTGAGATAGGAAGATTGCAGGTTTGAGACCAGAAATTTAGCAAGACCCAGTTTCAACATAAAAAATAAAATCAAGCTGGGGGGTGTAACTCTGAGGTAGAATACCCCTGGTTTTAATCCCCAGTACCAGAGAGAGAGAGAGAGAGAGAGAGAGAGAGAGAAAGAAACTGTATTCATAGTGTCATTCTAGTCTTCATAGAGGCCCTTGAAAAAGAGGAAAATATCCATGAAAGATGAAGCCAATAAAAAACCCTCCCCTTCCTTTAATTACACCCACCCTAACTCCAGATGCTAGCTATTTTACCCAGGGAAATACTACAGCATATGCCCAGAGACAAGGGTCTCCCTAGAGCAAAACAGAACTTGCACAGCTAACATCTGACTCCCCAGATGCCAGTGATGTGCCACCATTAGCAAATATTGTGCACAACCCACGAAGGGTGGGAGTAATTTTGAGTTGAATTCCTAATGGCTTGGGACTGAAATCTGACCTCAAATGAAGGCAGCTTGGAATTTACTTATTTATCCAATATTGAGGTATTATTTTATAGCAAAATGTTTACTGAGTTTAGAACAATTAATATAAATTTGCATGAATCTCAAATTGTTTTGTTAAAGGATATTTCTTTTCAGACTGAGCTAAGGTTGAAGGAAAGTCTTGTGATCGTTATGCCAAAGATGAATTTACTCCATAGATTTTTTCCACATTTCCAAGTGAGTTCTAACATTCTGATAAATATTCATAAGGCATATTTTGACTTCTAATATTTTTTGTTTTGTTTTTGAACCGAGGGGCATCCTACCTCCAAGTGACACCCCCAAGCTCTTTATATTTTTTACTTTGAAGCAGGGTCTCTCTAAATTGCTGAGGGTATCACTAAATTCTGAGGCTGGCCTCTCTCAGCCTCCCAAGTACTGAGATTACAAGAGTACACCACCATGCCTGGCTCTTACTTTCAATATTTTAATGAATATTTGATGATGTAAAATAAGAAAAACCTAAACAGCTTCACTATGCCAAAACTTACAAAGTCAAAACCCAATGAAAAGTGTGCTACACTAATTAGCAATAAAGAGGCTCAATGTGATAAAGTACTGGGTGTATGGGGAGCCAACTAAGGCAAGGAAGAGTCATGATTTCTGTTCTGAAAGTAGGTTTAGCAAAGTAGGAATAGAAAATAAAGGCAACTAAAATGTGCAGATCTAGGAATCAAAAATAAAAATGTAATCACAATATACTTTGAAAACAAAGAAACCCAATTGTTAAAATTGTGTTGATTTGACCCCGAGAAGAATTAAACTGAAATATCTTTAAGTGACAACTTCATTTGCATATTTGCTCTAGAACCATGATACATTTAAACTCATAAAATGATAATAGATCGTCAAAAATATCAGACACAGATTAAATGGGTAGAGCCTCTGGTTTGACAGGTAAATTTCCGACTGGAAAATTCTCCTTAATGATCCCAGTCATCCAAGAAGACAAAAAAGAATATAGAAGTTAGTGTTTTTGCTCTTTGCACTTCTTCAGTTTGGTCCTGATATCTCTTTATTTGGAAGTTATTCTTCATAGTGTTTCCTAGATCCATTTTAATCTATTCTCTTACCTGTTTTTCTTCTTTTTATTTACTTAGGAGATATAAAAAGAGGATATAAATAGCAATATTTTAGTCTTTCAGAGACTATAAATGTATTTAGGTTAAGATTTATACAAATTCTAAGAAGAAAAATTATTGTACTACTTATGACAACATGTAATCAGAAGTAGATATTTGATTTGGTTGCTAACATTGTCACTAGAAATTTACTTATTTAATCATTGCACTCGTGGTCTTTTTGTGATTAGATGATACAGGAAAGTAAAAGATATAAGTCAAGCACGCAATCACGGTAGCAGATATAGATAGAATGTGAGGGTTAATTGGTTATATTCATTTCATGCCTTATTATAGCATATCTTCTACTTATGAACTTGTTACATGCTGAGCTTCTTAATAATCTGAGGAAACAGGTGCTAGGTCAAAATGCTGGCCCAAGGCAGTGTGAGCTTTTCTGTTCTACCTTATGAAGCTGTTATTTAAAATGCTATCCTTCTCTTCCAATGGTGGAGAAGCCCATGGATATATAAAGCATGAATAAAGTTCAAAAAAGGTCAAATTCCAGGGGGCAGTGCATTATTTCTCCTTCCAGTCCTGTTACTTTGGGCCTTACATGCTTATATCAACCCCTGACACAGGGAATGAGAGCTGCAATTTTCATTATGATCAACAATTTCTCAAAAGTGCATTTAGAGGGTCATTAACCTTCTAGAGGCCTGAATTACGCAGGATAGCAGAAGGTGACATGTCAAAAAATCATAAGCTGCCCCCAGGCTATATTTGCAGCACCAGTTCTGTGTAACGTTTCCAGTTGGTATGCAATCATGCATGAACTTAAACTTATGAGAACAAAAATAATTTTTTAGCTATAGTCAAAATTGTGCCTATAGTTTCAATGCACCTATGTCTTTGAAAATGGCATTTTGAGGACCCAAAATGGTACATAATCTTTTATGTTTTCAATTCTCATAAATAAGCCTTGTGAATGTAAATGTAGGCCTCACTGCTGATGGCTACCATGGATTAGGTAAATCCTGTATAAGCATCCAAACATCACTGAAACTTCAGATGTAAGATTCCTGTTCCTAATACTACATATACTCACCAAAGGGATTGTAATAATCATTAGAACATAAAATATATATTTTTTCTTCATGGTACTGGGGATTGAGTCCAGGGGCATTTTACCTCCGAGCTACACCCCCAGCCCTATTTTTTATTCTTTATTTTATTTTTTTTTTTTTTGAAACAGGGTCTCAATAAGTTGCAGAGGGTTTCACTAAGTAGCTGAGGCTGGCCGCGAACCCAGATCCTCCGGTCTCAGTCTCACAAGTATTGGGATTACAAGCGTGTGCCACCACACCTGGCTTCATAAAATATATTTCTCAGTAAACACTGTTTCCTTAACATTGGCACTTAATCTACAGCATCAGAGGACACCAGCTGTCAAAGGTTATGTGATAGACAGGGGTGGGACCAGGAGACATCATGATGCTTTGAAGGTTGTCCCCATAATCTTTATAAAATGGGTGTCAGCCATACCTGCTGAGGCTAGAGAAAGCTGACAAAAGGTCAGTAACTGGAGAAGGGAAAACTCTGAGGGCTGAAGATATAGTTCAGAGGTAAAGTGCTTGTTTAGCATGCATGAAATCCTGGATTAAGTCCCCAGTATATAAAAAAAGCCAAACAAACAAACAAAGCCTTGATAAGCTGTCTGAAGGTAATCAATCAGAAGAGAAGGCAACTAATTTAATAAACATCTTATTCTGTACAATGTCAAGAATGTGCTCTGAAAAGAATGCATTTGTGGTGGTATTATCCACAGGGCATGTGCTTCACTTCTCTTCTGCTTAGAATTCTGAGAATTAAAAAAAGCATATCCATGTTTATAGCAGCACAATTCATAATAGCCAAATTATGGAACGAACCCAGGTATCCATCAATAGATGAATGGATTACAAATTATGGGATATATACACAATGGAATTCTACTCAGCAATAAAGAAGAACAAAATTATATCATTTGCAGGAAAATGGATGGACCTGGAGAACATTGTTAAGTGAGATTAGCCAGTCACAGAAAGTGAAGGGTCATATATTTTCTCTCATATGCAGAAGATAGGGAGTAATCAGGATGCAAGAGAAACTTTAGATAATGGAGGACAAACCCCAGTGGAGTGAGGGAGGTGGTGTAGGGGAGGGTTAGGTAGGGAGAGGGGAATTAATGAAGGAAACACTTCCATTGACATTATGTACATAAGTGAGAATATCAATGCCAATTTCAATATTGTGTATGGGGAAGGGGGGACTGGGGAGGGAGCCAAGGGAAAACTCCACTAAGTGCTGTGCCACTGTCACTCTGAACTACATTACGATGTGAGACTACAATGCACCAATAAAAATAAATAAATAAATATAAAAAGACCCAAAAAACAAAAATGCTATCATTTATTGAGAAGCTATCATCTATCAAATACTGTATAATGTGTACACGAACTCATCACTCTTATAATCTATATATATTTTTTTTTGAGGTACCGGGAATTGAACCCAGGGGCATTCTACCTCTGCGCTACACCCCCGGCCCTATTTTTTATACTTTATTTTGAAACCGGGTCTCACGAAGTTGTGGAGGGCCTCAGTAAGTAGAGAGAGAGAGAGAGAGAGACAGACAGACAGACAGACAGAGAGAAAGAGCTAAGGCTGGCCGCGAACCCGGATCCTCCGGTCTCCTCCTCCCAAAGTACTGGGATTACAAGCGTGCGCCACCACGCCCGGCATAATCTATATATTATAATCATCATTCTTTGAGGGAATCAATTGAGGATCAAGGCAAGAAGGTACTTTGCTAAATAGTAAGGCAGATATAAGCCTAGTGTAAATAATCAAGGAACTCTGAATTTTTAGCTACAGAATGCTAGTTCTAGGACTGGAAATTTTCAGAAGATGTACAACGAAGGCCTGAGAGTAGTGCGTGTGTGTTTTGATGAAATAGTGCACAGAGCATTGGTCCTCACTGGGTAGAGGAACAAGGAGTCCAATATGGGCACAATAGCTTACAATAAAGTGGAGGGAGGCAAGAGGTTGAAAGACTCAGTGAATTCATGGAGAACAAATGGGAATATGGAAATTAGAAGGAGAGTAATAGTTAAGAGACAAAGTAGTGGCAGGTGGTGAAATGATCCAAAGGGTTTGGGTTGCTGAGGAAGAACAGATATAAAGTTCTTTACATAAATCAAGATGGAAAAGTGCTCATCCCTTGTGACTAAGTAGGAACTAAACCTAAAAAATAATTTGGGTCTTTTACCTTATTGAGTTTAGTGTAGCATAAAGATGCTCAATGTCTCATAATCCATTATGTTTATTAAAATGGGACTTTACATGTATCTTGATATTTTACTTATTCCACTATCTTATAAAATAGATAAATTATTAATGTTATACTCTTGTCACTAATTTGAGATATATTAGTTTTGTTTCCAAATTTGTAAAATGACACTCTTGATTTTTGTTGGTGAAAGATTTTGAAAGATGTAATTCATGATGTGATGTAGCAAAACTGCCATTCTAGAGCACAGATTATATTTTACACAAAGATAACTTATTCCAGTATTTTAAATGAAAGATTATGTGAATGAGCCAATTTCATACGAATAACATTTTTCATTTATAGTAAATTTATTCAATTTATGCTTTTTTTCCTCTGAAATACCGTCAGTCACATTGGAAAGATCATAGAAACATGCTTTAAAGATTCTATTCACAAAAGTAGGTCGTAGGGCATCTTACTTGCCTTGTAACTTAATGTCATGCTTGAAAACAAGTTTTCTTAGTGCTCAAGGCAATTATGCCAAGTTTTAAAAATTATGAAACGAGAAATATTTTATATTAAAACATATTTACCTTTAGCTATTCACAGTAATGTTGAAGAATACAGTTTACTTACATCTTTTGTTTTAGACATGTCCGTTATAGATAAGTGTAATTATTACAGAAATTAATTCTTCTTGCCTTTAAGGTATAAAGTATACTTACTGCCATGTATAAACTATGAAAAATATATAGTATAGATTGCTATTAAATGGGGAAATCTGCCTCATCAAAATTTCATTTTAAGTATTATTTTTATTTTGTCCTGTTATATACTTTTTTCATTTCTTGTCACAAAGTTACTTTATTTATTTATTTTGGTACTGGAGATTGAACTCAGGAGTATTCTACCTCCAGGATACACCCCCAGTCCTTTTTATTTTTTTTATTTTGAAACAGGGTCTAAGTTGTTGAGGGTGACCTTCAACCTGCAATCCTCCTGTCTCAGCCTCCCAAGTACTGGTATTAAGGAGTGTGCCACTGTGCCCGGCACAAAATTACTTTAAAACAAAACAAAATAAAACAAAACAGCCAGCCCAAATAAGAAAATAATGACAGGGCCTCTCCTCGGTCATTTCTTCTTTACTCCTCCTTGTCTCTAAAGTTATTTTATGTCCAAATATTTAGATATTTATGTCAAAGGACACAGGTTGGTGACGGCATGGACTTTGTTAAATATGTTTTTCTTTGGTCAAGATAGGTTATTGTTGAAGGAAAAGGATTCTTCTAATCCAAGATTCTTAGAAAAGTATATTTTTTCTTTTGTGAAATGTCCAATAACTTTAATACACACCCAGTTCAACAAATTTAAATATCATCAGATATCCATTCCTAGTGATCTCACACTTAGAGGGCTATGTGAGTCACTTATTTTCTAGATAAGGAGTAAATAAATTTATCATACAGTGAATTTGGTCACCCACATGTATGTAGATGTATGGAAAGCTTCCCCTGAAGTTATTCTGTAATCTTTCAGTTTAGTGTGTACCTTGATATTCTACCGGCCTTGTACTTTGTACCTTAATTTCTAGAGCTCATGCTCATAATAAACATGCGTTAGGATCTCTCGGTATTTGCTACTTTTGCATATCATGAATTTCTATCCACATTTTTGGAGATAGGAGATGACATTGATATTTAATTGTATCTTAGAAAAATCAATCATGTCACCCTCGGGAGGTTACAATGCCCAGGCAGTATATCATTCAGTGTGTACTAAGTAATTGTTGCAAATGTTAAGGCAGTTTTCTGGATGATGTCCCAGTGACCACAGGTTTTTGCACATTTGCATTTCTGGGAGGTTCCTCTCCATCTTAACCATTCCAAAAGTCCATAAAGGACAACCACATCTCCTGCCACTGAGACAATGTTATTATAAACGAATCTGCACCAAACTGGAGCCTTTATGCAGCTCCAGCACCTACAGAAAAGAACTCTTGAGCTCTATTTGCATGTTGTCTGGCTTCATAGTTCTATACACATTTAAAAGGATGATTTTAAAAAGACAACTTTAGTAATGTGACTTTTTACTGATTTTAACTTTTTTTGTAAAATAGTCAAATGTAACCAACATGCTGATTAAATTAATCCATTTTTCTTTTCTATTGAGGGGCCCTAAGTTTCCAAGTGTTCTACGTACATGGTGGGCTTAATTTTAAAAAAAGTTATTTTAAATTAGACTAGAGGGTTCGTCCATACCTAATTTAAATATTCAGGATACTATATTGTCACTTTGTGGATAATCTTTCATGTACTTTTTATCTGAATATATGCATATTTTTTCATTTAATGCCAAGAACTTTCAACCTACAATATCATATATAGTATAACTACTATAATTTCCAATTTTCATTTTGTATATAATTTTATGTAAAGGAATGTGGTGTTTATCTCTGGCTTAAACCACAGTTTTGCTTCATCTGTGGGCAGCGTGTTTAAGGAATTCAATTTATGATACCTTGTGGGATTTTTTTTTTTAGGTGAACTGTATATCAAGTAGTTTTGTGGTTTTTGAAGGAACTTTTGGCATTCAGGACCATTTCTTGTGCAGTGCAAAGCAATCCTTCATGCTTTCTGGGGAGCAGACTACTTTAAATTCATATGGAAACATTAGATGTAATAGGTATATTCTGAATAACCATTGAACTATTTCTCTATTTAATTGGGGTGGTTGATGCTAATTCACAGAGTGGACGCTGTCAGCTATTTTCAGTCTACCAATTATTTCTTTAGGAAACATGGTAAAACATCTGCATCAGTAATAGTTCCCACTTTCCAAATGCAACAGTTAGCTTTCCATTCATTCTCCTTCCAGCTCTTAGTTGGCAGAGAGAATAAGAAATGCTGTGGGTTCCAGTGCCAGCCAGCATGAGCACACACACCTTCCCCCAGGAACTGAGCAAGCCATGATGCTCAACTCCAGTGGCTGCTGGATTTTAATAATTGCATCCATTCTTTTACTCTGGTGTCACAGTTTGTTTTTGAACAGTCAGGAAATGGAGGGATTGCTCATATTCTGGTCATAGTGCTAAAAATGCATGATTGTATCTCTGTAAACAAATTTGTATTTCTTCCTTTAGCTCCTAGGAATCTGATATTCACCCTTTTCTTGAATAGTCCTTCCAGGTAGTCACCCTGGACAGGATTTAAAATGAACCCCAAGCTGGGTGTGGTGACACACATCTGTAATACCAGTACTTGGGAGGCTGAGACAGGAGGACTGCAGTTCACCACCAGCCTTAGCAATTTATCAAGGCCCTCTGCAACTCAGTGAGACCCTGTTTCAAAATTTTAAAAAATAGGGCTGGGTGTATAGCTCAGAGGTAGAATACCCTCAGGTTTACTCCCCAGTACCACAAAAAATAAAATTTAAAAAATCTAAAATGAACCCCAAACTGACATTCTTTTTACTTCTCTGCTCTTCTGCCACATTTGGGGTCACAGTGAAGAAGGTACCACTGGCAAGAACTTCAAATGCATGTCACATGGCCAGGGCCATGGTTCTAGGAACAGGTGTCAGCAGGTCACAACAAGGGGTCAGACCAATCTGCACATGACAGGAGACACCCCGGAACTCTGGGTGGATCCAAGAGCCCATGCTCTGACACAGACATGGAGTGAATTCCTCTCATGCATCTTTGGCTCTTAGGAAACCTCTGGAGGCCCAGGGGTGAAGCAGCAGTGCACCAATATCTTTTCTATTAATAAAAAATTTCTAATTTTCTTTTCAACATTTTTGAAAGAATGGAGGAGATGATCTTCTACAGGTCAGAAAAATTATTCCCAGCCACCTCCTTGTCAAGGTCTGCTTTGATGGATCCACACCCTATTTTGCAATATAGATGTAACTGGCAGTTTCTATCTTGGATCCTCAGTCAAAATTGAGAAAGGGGATACCCATTTCAACATGTACTACAACTGAAGTCCACAGAAAATTTACTTTTGTTATTATCTAACATATGCCTAATCTTGTTTATGAGTTAATTCCGGCAGATAGCGGGATAACTTAGAATTTCCAATTAATATTTCATTTTCATCCAGTAAGACTTGGTTTACCAAAACAGCATTTTGTACCTTATTTTATGGGTTGTGCATCTAGAATATACATCTCCAATTGCATACTATTCTAGATGAGATGTTTTATAGGTACAATGAGCTAAATGAATTGTTCTCTGAAAAATACTTAGTAGAGTGGGTACCACTGGTTAGGAGCTGAAGCTTCTGGTAGTCAGAACTTCTGGCAAATAGCTACACATCAATAAAGAAAAATATCCTCTTGTGGATTTCAGACTTGTTACCATGGATGTTTGCTGACAGTGACTGTTTTGCCTAGCTGCTTACGGAAACTCCATGCTGCCACCCATCTGTTCTCTCATCAAAGTTGTTTTGGGCCAGCAACTATTTCAGACATTTCTAGGAAGTGTCTCAACTGTCTCCTTTTGTTTTTAATATTGAATCTACTTGAAATAAAACTCCCTATTAGGTCTTAAATCGTTGCTTTGGGATAACTGTATCCTTTTAGGTAAGTTCCCAATATTTCCCTTTTCTTTCACTCTCCTTTCATTCCCCAGAGAGTGGCTATGATTTCAGATGTCTCATTTTGCATATGAATGCACATTTTACTTGGGGATTTGCTGCACAGAACTTCAATGCAGGCAGAAATATTAAGCTTCACCATTTTTTCTCTTGGTAACAATATGAAAGAAAGAGTATTTGAGTTATTTGGGGCTCAATTTAGCCATTCCACAATGTATACATATTTTAAAACATCACATTGTACATGATATCCCAAGAACAGGAGTTGGGACTGACCTAAAGTTGAAAGGAAGGATAGCAACCCCTCTCGGACCAGAGAAGCAATCTGTCCTTGATGCATGGTAGATGGTAGGGTCTTAAAGGACAAGGATTTGCTCTTAAACAGCATGGGTAAGAGAACAAATGTTTTTATCATCTTAAAATTAAAATAAATGACAGTGATGAAAGGCATATCATTAAGATATTTACTCATTTATTTATTCAAGCAATATTCATTGAGTATCTTCCATGTACTAGAGAGAATATTATTTGGATATAATGATTAATGTCACCTATAAAATGAATGAGCAATTAATCATGAGGAATAACCACTTTAAAACTTGAAACATTTGGTGTGATGAGTGTTACAAAAAGGAAGTATAAGAAATCAGGATTTATAACATGATTTATTTTTTACATTGACAAAATTGTATATCTAGTTATATTATTATTATTTTTTTGGTACTGGGGATTGAACTCAGGGGCATTCTACCCCTGAGCTACACCCCCAGCCCTATTTTTTATTCTTTATTTTGAAACAGGGTCTCACTAAGTTGCGGAAGGCCTCACTCAGTAGCTGAGGCTGGCCATGAACCCGGATCCTCTGGTCTCAGCCTCCCAAGTACTGGGATTACAAGTGTGCACCACCATGCCCAGCTTATATTATTTTTAAATATAGTGTTTTTACAGTATAAATGTGAGTTAATAAAGATACCTAGTCATTGAATACTATTCTCATAGTTAAACACATTTCTATGCATTTTGTAAATTAAAAAACAAATAATGAAATTGTCTTTGGAAAAAAGCAGATAAAAGTCCATCCCTCCAGTATGATTTTTTTAAAGAATAAAACCAATCACTCTTACAGACTGGAGTGGTCACTAATTCCCTAGGTCCTCTGCTGTATGGGGATAAAGAAAATAATTTGGTTCCATGACTCCATTTGTGACTATATTTATTCAGAAAACCTATCTGAACTCTCTCAAGAAAATATTTTCTGAAGAAGAAAGTTCATGCATATTGTCATTCCTCCCAAAGGAAATTTCTTTCTCTTTCTTCCTATTAATGATAGGAAAAATAAGAATTACAAATTGCCTAAACCTCACTTCTAAGTTCAAGTAAAGAAATAGGTTTTGTGGTTAGATGAGATTAGGTTTTACATTTTTTTCAATTGTATTTAAAAAAAATTAAGCTCTATGGAGGTATAATTTGTATACAGATTTTGCACATTTTAATTATATATTGTGATGAGTTCAGACACATGTGTGCACTAAGGTTTTATATCACTTAGGTTTTACATATTTAGCTTGAAATACACTTCATCATTTATTTATATCAACTAATAGAAATAAAAATTACTATTTCCTGAAAGTTGATGCAGTAACTCACAAAGAAAACATCACATTCAAAGCTATGTCTCTATCCCTGTGGCTTATTTTTTCTTTATTTGACATTTAAAAGACTTTCTGAGTTTCTCTTTCAAGTCATTCAGCTTATTGGACTATAGGCTTAAGACAGGTAAATAGTAACAAGGCAAGTCAATTATTATGAATAGTATTTCAGCTATAATCAATAGTAAAACATTTTAAGAACACACACATATATATACAATTTGTGTCTTCTTATTTTATGTTATGTATTTTGGCTTGTCTAGAATAGTGTATTTAATAGCACAGTTTTTCAAACTCACCTAAGAGAAAGAGAAATAGTAATGTGTGCAAAATTCATGTAAGTTTTAGCCTAATACTGACACCAAATACCTTTGTGTAGTAATAAAAGAAAAAATTAAGTTTCAGTGTTGGACTCAGAGCTGGGGTGGAGAGTCATTTAATGTGAGACCTCCTCTAAAGACAAAGAAGGAAAAGAAGGATGATGCAAAAGCAACTTTCTTCAGAGATGGGAGATAGGCACTAAACCCCTTTACCACAAAGTCCTCCTGAGATTGGAAACTACATGGACTGCCAGCATCCTGTCTGTGCTTCACCCATCCACCCTTCAGGCAGGACTTCCTATGACTGGCCTCTCATTTACAGAGAGATGCTGCTAAGACCCTCATTTTTTGGATGTCCTGTGAGGAAGGAAACCTATATAGGTGTCGAGGACACCTTTTAATAGCCTAATAATAAATATGACTGAATGACTAGCCAGGAAACATCAGATGCTGGAAGAAAAGAACAGAATAAAAAAAAAGCATCAAGATTTTTTTAAATGAAAATGGTATATATTCACATAGCGTATTTTCATTACCTGAGTTAGAATCACATAACATGATCTAAATGTACACTTCATGCACTGAGGGGAAAAAAGCACAAGGAGCCCCTTTTCTCTTATATTTCCTCTCATTAGTTTATCAGATTAATTCCATTCAGGCCCCAGAAGTAGGTGCCAACTTACTTAAATGTGTAGAATTAGGGCAATCGGGTTCAGAAGAAAGTTTATGTCCAAGGATCTTTGGTTGAATGCCAAGTAATTGGCAAGGACAATATTTTTTTTGTTTCAATCCAAATGTTTATCTTAACATGGTAAAAATTTAGGATTTGTGGGATTTATGTAGTTTCAATTATCACTACTGCTGCAACACATGGACAATTCATAAATCTCACGTTGTAATCACTACTATTTATCTTTGTTATTGTCACCTGGTGTCTTCATCAATGTCAAAATAAGAGCCTTAAAAAAATTGAAGCCCTACAATTGTCCTGGTCCAAGAACAGAGGTTCTACTAAACAAACCATACTTCTGCACGGCAGAGAATGGGCAGCAGAAGCATCTCTGACAGCTGTTGCCTGATGTGGTGGGATAAAGGTCACTTCCTGCAAATGTTAGGGTTTTTAAGAATCTCACAGGCACTGGGCACACAATTGGACTCAACAAGCAATCAATCATTTGTGAAGCATGTGAAGTGTAGAGAAGGCACAAAGGTGAGCATTTACTGTCCAAACTCACCCAACTGTTCAGATGGCCTGGACGTAAAAAGATTTCATTTCAGCAAAGTTTCCATGGTTTAATTCACATGGAGCTGAATATGAAATCTAGAGGGTTTTTTCTGTCTTCCTTTGAAAATCTTTGTTTATTAAAACTATTATAAATTAGAACTTTAGGAGTAAAAGATTCCCCTGATTTAATGTACTTGGCTTTAAGGATTCTATGTTAATGATTTTAAGTGCTAAACTTAAGAAGCAATAAAAAAGTGATAATATGATAATTACTACTTCGCTTCCTACTGAGATACTTAGTTGGCAATTTAATTTTAAATTACCTGGTTTTCTCCTAGATTCACGTATTATTAAATGTGATTTCGTTTAAGCTACTATATTAAATGTTAAGGAAATATGAAAAGAAAAAGTACAACCTTGTTCTTCAAGATACTTAGAATAATTTTATTGAGAGTGGCAGGCTCTTAATTATCCCTAAATATTCATTGTCCCCCTTTTTTATTGCAAGTTTTATTTTGAAATATGTTGCCTCCTAGACATTGCAAAATGATAGAATGAGTTGTGGTTACTTTGGTTTTAAGTCAGTGTGCCCTAATGATAGCCACAGTACATGGTCTAAACCAGGAAAATGACGCTGAGACAATAATATTAACAGATGTGTAGACACGATTCAGATTTCAACAGCTTTTAAGTGCATGCTTTTCTTTCTTTTGTTTTATGTACATAGTTCTTTGAAATTTTATCACATGTATTCATATGTTTAACCATCATCGCACAATCTGTGCTGCAATTATGATACATAGCTATCTCATCACCAGATAGGAGCTCCTTGGAGTAAAATCCTCCATCTGTCTCTATAATCTGAACACCTCAGGAAGGTTATACAAATAGAATACGATGACATGCACCATTTTGAGATTGTCTTTTTACATTCAGCATAAAACTCTTGAAGTTCATCTACGTCGTTGCTGTGTATCAATAGTTTGTTTCTTCATATTGTATCACAGTTTGTCTATTCATTCAGTGTTTGAAGGATTGGGGGTTTGGTCTCCAGTTTTGGACTGTTACAGATAAAGCAGCTATGAACATTGGGTACGTGGTACCTTGTGGTTATATCTTTGTGTCTCTAGCATGAATACCAAGAAGCTGTATAGTAAATCTGTTTTCTACGTCTTAGGAACTTTCCAAACTGCTTTCCAAAAGGACTATACCATTTTCCATTTCCATTCACAATGTATGAGAAATCCAGTTGCTCGGTCTCCTTGTTAGCACATAGTAATGTCAACATTTTTATTTTAGCCATGTATTAGGTATACAATGGTGTCTTGTTGTAGCTTTAATTTGCATTTCTTTAAGAGCTAATTATGGTAATAATATAATGATAATTTGCATATGGTTATTTGCTATGTGTGTACCCTGTATGGTGAGGAGTCATTAAATTGTTTTTCCTATATTCTTATTGCTGAGATTGGAGAGTTCTTACATTCTAGATAAAGGTTGTGTTTCAGATGAAAATATTTCTTCCAGTCAATGGCTAGCTTTTTGGCCTCTTAACAGGATCACACATAGAGCAAAAAAAATTCAACTTTGATGAATTCCATATTATAAATTTATTCTTTTACTACCTCTAGTGTCATGTCTAAGAACTCTTTGTCTAACCTTAGCATCGTAAGATACTTTTTTTCTGCTTTCTTGTAGAAGTTTTATTGCCTTACATTTTACATTTAGTTTCATTCTATGATTCATTTTGAGATATATAAAGTATGGAATTTAGATTCAGGTTTTTTTCCTATGATGTCTAATTTTTTCAATACTTTTTATTGAAAAACCTATTCTTCCTCCATTAAATTGTTGGAGTTTTCTAAAAATATCAGTTGCTGCACTGTGTGGATCTGTTTCTGGGTAATTCATCGTGTCCCATTGATGTATGTGTCTAACCCTCTGCTTAAAACCATGGTGATGACAGCTATGAACACATGGGTTGTTGGACATTGGGCTGAACATTGGATTGATTCCACAAGCTCCTCCCTCCCCACCATCTCCTAAACTGGGGTTCTTTCCTACTCCTCCCTTTCCTCCTCCCCCTCCTCCTCCTCCTCTTCCTCCTTCTCCTCCTCCTCTTCGTCCTCCTCCTTCCCCTCTTCCTCCTCCTCCTCCTCCTTCTCCTTTGTAAATGTGGTACTGTGGATTGAACCCAGAGGCATTTTACCTCCAAGCTACACCCCTAGCCTTTTTGTAACTTTTTTATTATTATATTCATTTATTGGTGCATTGTAATTATACATTTGATAAGTGCCAGGTTAGCAGAATCATACATGCACACATTGCTCATTTAGCCCTCCCTCAAATCCCACCCTATTCCCTCTCCTTTCCCTCCCTTTCGTGCTTTGCATAGTGATTGAGTCTTATAAGTTTGTATATATGCATCATGTGCTTTAGTGTGTTTCCCTCCACCCCCCTCCCAACTCCTTGAGTTACATCATCTTCTTTGTTCATCTAAAGTTTTCTTCTTCTTTGTCTGGAGTCTCTTCTAAGTCTCCTTCTATCTAGCTTCCACATATTAAGGCGAACATCCGACTTTTCACTCTTTGTGACTGACTAATCTCACTTAGCATAATGTTCTTTAATTCTTTCCATTTCCCTGCAAATGATGTAATTTTGTTCTTCTTTATGGCTGCGTAAAATTCCATTATGTACATATCCCATAGTCTTGTAATCCATTCATCTGTTGATAGACACCTTGGCTGGTTCCAAAGTTTGACAATTGTGAATTGTGCAGCTATAAACATAGATACACATGCATTAGAATATCTAGAATATATAGAGAACTTAAAAAACACCACTAAAAAAACAAATAACCCAATCAAAAAATGGGCAAGTGAACTAAATAGACACTTCACAGAAGAAGAAATACAAATGGCCAATACATGTATGAAAAAATGTTCAACATCATTAGCAATCAGAGAGATGCAAATCAAAACTACCCTAACCCCAATTAGATTTCACCTAACCCCAATTAGAATGGCAATCATTAAAAACATAAATAATAACAAATGCTGGCGAGGATGTGGAGAAGTAGGAACTCTAATACACTGCTGGTGGGATTGCAAATTAGTGCAACCACTTTGGAAAACAGTGTGGAGGATCCTCAGAAGAATGGGAATGAACTTACCGTATGACCCAGCAATACCACTTCTAGGCATCTACCCAAAAAATATGAAACCAAACTACCAGACTAATTTTTTTTTTGAAACAGGGTCTAACTAGGTTGCTGAGAGTTTCACTACATTGCTAAGGCTGGTCTTGAACCTGCGCTCCTTCTGTCTCAGTCTCCCAAGTACTGGGATTACAGGCGTGTACCACCATACCTGGCTTTCTTTTCTTCTTTTTGGTCTTCTGGCCAGAAGTCTGGGCATTTAGTTACTCTGTTCTGCCACACACTTCCTGAAACTATGGAACTAGCTGCTCTCAGCAGGAGATGGTGAATAAAGCAGGGATTTACTTTATACTCTTACCTGAGAGGGAGTTTCCCAGCCTCAGAGTTTCAGGCTCTGGCTCCTACCAAGTAGTTGCTTTCACTGCCTCCAACCCTTTGCTGCAGAATTGCCTCTGGGCTGGCCCTGAGCAAACAGAGAACAGAGGGGAAATGGAATATTTCTCCCACCTACTGTCTCTGTTTCTGAAGCCAGAAGCTGAGGCACCTGGTGGTCAGTGGCTTCCTGCTTCTAAAGTGCCTTAAGCCCTAGCCAGAGGAACCTGGAAGAGAAATGGAAAGCTCACCACCACTTTGCGGGTACTTCAGATTCTTGTCTTGCCCAATGTGTCAGCTACTACTTAGTTTTCAGAGTCCTCAAATATCTACTCCATGCATTCCTTCCAGAGTTAGGGCTGCATTCAAGGAAGAGGCAGGGTGGTGAGCACTTGCTCTAGCTGCTGGAGCCAGAAGCTCTGCACTTAGTTAATCCATGCATGACCATTTCCATTTTTATCGTTTACCTTTCACAGTTGATTATTTTAATTTTTTTAGTATTTCCAATAATCCAATTTAAAAAGTGAATGTGAGTAATAAGACTTAATTGAAAAAAAATTGTAGTTTTAGGACTGGAGAGGAACTTAAAAGAGTTATAATCAACCCTCACAGCTACCAAGCTAAGATTAAATGACTTGCCCCAAGTCATTCTTAGCCCTATGATCTTTCTACTATGTCATGAGCATTCAGATGAGACACCAGAAGACATGCCATTAATCTCTCCTGTTTCATTATACCTATTAAACATTTATGGGGGGTGGGGAAAGGCTTTCACATTATTTGAATGAGTTACATTCACAAAATCTGCCTAATTTTGCTGAATTTATATTTTGAATTGGATAAAGTTTCATAAAGAAAGTTTTCATGAGTGAATACTTTTTTATTTTCTACTTTGACTCTTTATAGGAAATACTGCTTTCAGGCCAGTCTTATAATTATGAGGTGAAAGGGAGAGGAATCAGTAATTCTGATTTCCAAAACTTTTTCATTCAGGTTTCAATTTCTTTTTTTGTGTGTGTGGACAAGTGTTCACTGCAGGATAGCTAACAATAGCAAAACTAATAATTAAAGCAAACTGATTGCCCATCAACAGAGGAACACATAAATAAAATGTGATATTTTTATATAGTGAAATATATGCACATATGTAATCATACAGCTCTAAACACACAACAGTGAATGATAAAGCAAGGTGCAGAATATATGTAAAATAACACACATGTTTACATTTTTAAATATAGAACAGTACTATTTATTATCCCTTGGCACATATGCATGCCTTTGCATTTTGAAATGGCTGAAAGATGCATTGAAGTTACAGCAGCCTGGGGAGAAGTGGGTGAAGGAACTGGGATTGAGGAGTAGCACAAAGGAGACTTCAGATTCATCTTTGCTGTCCAGTTATTTCCACTAAAAGCATAAAGCAGGGCTTGGGATGCACTTAGTGGTGGAGTGCTTGTCTACTGTGCATGAGGCCCTGGGTTAGATCCCCAGCATCGCCAAAAACTTTTAATCTAATTTAAATTTTAAAAAACAAATATAGCAAAATGTTTTCTGTTCAATCTGGGTGATGGCTCAAGGGTTGTTAATTATATTAGTCTTTGTCATTTTATTTTTCAATTTTTCTTTACTTTGTAGTAGTGTTGGGGATTGAACCCAGGACCATTCTCCCTCTGAGTATAACCCCAGCACTATTTATTTATTTATTTATTTACTTATTTATTTTTGGAACTGGGGCTTGAACCCAGGAGCATTGTACCTCCAAGCCACACCCCAGCCCTATTTTTTATTCTTCATTTTGAAACAGGGTCTCACTAAGTTGCAGAGGGCCTAAGTATCTGAGGCTGACCGCAAACCTGCGATCCGCCTATCTCAGCCTCCCAAGTATTGGGATTACAAGCATGCACCACCACACCCGGCTTATTTTGTATTTTTTGAATGCTTCTATTGGTACATTGTAATCTCACACCATTATGTAGTTCAGAGTGATAGTGACATACATGCACACAGCACTTGCTGTCATTTCCCCTGGCTTGCTCCCCACTCCCTCCCCTTCCCCATACATGCTGTGGAGATTGGCATTGTTAGTTTCACATATGTACATAACTTCAGTGGCAGTGTTTCTTTAATTGATTCTTCCTCCCCCCAACACCACCCTCCCCTACTGGGTATCATTCCAAAACTCCACTCGAGTTTCTCCTCTATTATTTAAAGTCTCTTTTGTATCCCGATTACTCCTGAGCTTCCACATATGAGAGAAAACATATGATCCTTCACTTTCTGTGACTGGATAATCTCGCTTAACATAATGTTTTCAGCTCCATCCATTTCCCTGCAAATGACATAATTTTGTTCTTCTTTATTGCTCAGTAGAATTCCATTCTGTTGATATCCCATTATCAACCAACAGCAAGCAAAGAGATAGAAACAGCAATAAAAAGTCTGCCATCAAAGAAAAGCCCAGGTCCAGATGGTTTTCCAGCTGAATTCTACAAAACCTTTACAGAAGAACTAAACTCAATACTTCACAAGTTATTCCGTGAAATTGAAAGAGATAGAATTCCTCCAAATTCCTTCTACGAGGCCAGCATCACATTAATACCAAGGCCAAATAAAGATACCTCAAGAAAAGAAAATTATAGACCAATATCATTGATGAACATAGATGCGAAAATTCCAAACAAAATACTAGCCATGCACATTCAAAATCATATCAAGAAAATTGTATACCATGACCAAGTTGGTTTCATCCCAGGAAAGCAAGGCTGGTTCAACATATGCAAAAAAATACATGTTATTCACCACATAAATCGAACTAAAAACAAAAATCACATGATAATTTTAATAGGTGTGGAAAAAGCATTTGACAAAATTCAACACCTATTCAGAAATCCAGAAAACAATTCCATTCACAATAACCTCAAAACCAATCAAATACCTAGGAATAAACCTAACCAAAGAGGTAAAAGACCTCTATTATGAAAATTATAAAACACTGAAGAACGAAATTGAAGATCTTAGAAGATGGAAAGATCTCTCCTGCTCTTGGATAGGCAGAACAAATATTATCAAAATGACCATTCTACCAAAAGTGATCTACAGAGTCAATGCAATCCCTATCAAAATACCAATATCATTCTTCACAGACCTAGAAAAATCAGACATTAATTTCATATGGAGAAACAACAGACCCAGAATAGCCAAAGTAATCCTCAGCAATAAGAACCATGCAGGAGTCATCACAATCCCTGACTTCAAATTATATTACAGAGCTATAGTAATAAAATCAGCATGGTATTGGCACAAAAACAGACACAGACCAGTGGAACAGAATAGAAGGTACAGAAACAAATCCACAAACTTATAGCCAATAGATTTTCAACAAAGGAGCCAGACACATACGTTGGAGAAAAGATAGTCTTTTCAACACATGGTGTTGGGACAACTGGTTATCTACCTGTAGAAAAATGAAACTAAATCCTTACCTCTCACCCTGCACAAGAGTCAACTCAAGATGGATCAAAGACCTGGAAGTTAGACCAGAGACTGTGAAATTACTAGAGGAGGCCATACTTCAACACTCCAACATATAGGTACAGGTAGGAACTTCCTCAACAAGATCCTCAAAGCCTAGGAAACTAAAACAAGAATTAATAAGTGAGATAGTATTAAATTAAAAAGTTTCTGCACATCAAAGGAAACCATCAAGAGTCTAAAGAGAAAGCCTACGGAATAGGAGAAGATCTTTGCAAGCTATCCCTCTGACAGAGGACTAATATCTAGGATATACAAAGAACTTAAAAACTTTACACTAAGAAAACAAATAACCCAATCGAAGAAGTGGGCAACTGAAATGAATAGACACTTCACAAAAGAAGAGATACAAATGGCCAATAGATACATGAAAAAAATGTTCAACATCACTAGCAATCAGGGAGATGCAAATCAAAACTACTCTGAGATTTCATCTAACCCCAATCAGAATGGCAATCATTAAGAAGTCAAACAATAATAAAGGTTGGTGAGGATGTGGGGAAATAGGAACTCTCCTGCACTCTTGGTGGGAATGCAAACTAGTTCAACCACTATGGAGATCAGTGTGGAGATTCCTTAGGAAACTGGGAATGGATCCACAGTATGATCCAGCTATACCACTACTGGGTATCATTCCAAAAGGATTGAAAACAGAGAACTACAGTAATATAAGCATACCCATGTTCATAGCAGCACAATTCACAATAGCCAAATTATGGAACCAACCCAGGTATCCATCAACAGATGAATGGATTACAAAACTATGGAAAATACACACAATGGAATTCTACTCAGCAATAAAAAATAACAAAATAATATCATTTACAAGAAAATGGAAGAACCTGGAGATTATTAAGTGAGATCACCCATCACAGAAAGAGAAGGGTCATATGTTTTCTCTAATATGTGCAAGCTAGGGGGTAGTTAGGATACAAGAGGGACTCCAGACAAAGGTGGAGAAGCCTCAGTGGAGGCAGGGAAGTAGTTTAAGGGAAGGGGAAGAACGAAGTTCATTAATGGAATTACTACCATTGACCATGTGTACACATGAGAATATACCAAGGTCAATCTCAGTACTCTGTATTGGGGGGAAGAGGAGGCGGGGGGGCACCAAGTGCTGTGTGCATGTATGTTACTGTCAACTTGATTCTCATTGTGATATGAGACTATAATGTACCAATAAAAGCACATTAAATAAAAAAGGAAATTTGATACGATAATATAGATAATTAAACAAAATAATAAGTGGAATAAATGCACCTTTATTTTTAGCAGTGAGGATGCATATTTAACACTGTGTGAGGTAGAGATGAGGTCTTCATATCCAAGAAAGGTGTCTAAATCCTGAGGAGGATATAAAGTGATATAAATAAAGTGGCTTTCAAAATTAGATAATTTGGTCTGAATGTATATAATAAATGGGGATCAACTAAGCAGAACTGGCATCTGATGTTCCAGTTATAGCCATGGAAATTAAATAAAAGCACCCAATCCAAGGAGGAATTTTGAAGGAAGAAAAATAGGACACAGAAAGAACTGAAATACAAACAATGAAGAATAGACAAGCGCAATTATATATATATATATATATATATATATATATATATATATATATGTTGAATCTAATATTACTGGTCATGAAGACTACAGAATTATTAAAAATGGAGAAATTTGAAAAATGACATGGATACGAGATGGAAAAACATAAATTCAGGTTGAGATATGCTAAGCTTGAACATATCCAGGATATGTTCAATGGGAAAAGAAATATTTCAAAGAGGCCCAGATTAGAGGGTAGGATGTATTTATCTTAATAGAAAAGTCATTCAATTAAAAAGCATGGATGATTCATAGAGAAGAAAGAGGGCCTAAGGAAGGATCCTTTACAATTCCTATGGATAAGGAATAGCAGGACAGAGATTATCCAGTGAGGCGACAGATGTCAATCAGAGGCAAAAGGAGAAAGCGTGACGTTCCAGAAATCAAGAGAGTCATATCATAGCACAGTGCATTACTCATGTGCTTTTGGGGTACTGGTGAGAATGAACCCACTGTGCTGCCAGTCCTATGAAAGTATAGCACATATATGATTACGCACAGTACATAATACTTGATAATAAATGACTATGTTTCTGGCATTTATTGGACTATAATTTTTATTCCTATTTTATATTTTTTTGTGATACTGGAGATTGAACCCAGGGACTTCCTACCTTTGAGTTACACCCCCAGCCCTTTTTATTTTTATTTTAAAACAGGATCTTACTAGGTTGTTGAGAGTCTTGCTACATCGCTGAGACTGATCTTGAACCTGCGATCCTTTCTCAGCCTCCCAAGTACTGGGACTATAGGCCTGCACCACCATGCTTGGTTGATTCTTACTTCAGAATGCATGCCTTTAACTTACTAAAAAAATGTTTGCTATAAAAAAGTATACTGTGTTATACCAACAGGCTCGTACATCTTGTGTTTACCATGTTTCTTGACTGCATCACTATCTCTCTCTTTGCCTGATTTAATCTCATGTTGTTTTGTATATCATGGCCTTAGGAGGAACAGGTTTGTTCTTCCTAAGGCCATGAGACAGAGAGAGAGAGAGAGAGAGAGAGAGAGAGAGAGAGATTTAATATAAATATATGTATATAACCTATAAATACATCTCATGTATTTATAAATATAAATAAGTTTATTTTTTATATCCTCTAAAGCCTAGACTTGTAATAGGTTATATCATCTAGGATTGTGTAAGTACACTCTGTGGTGTTCACATAGCAATGGTATTTCCCTAAAAACACATTTCTCAGAATGTGCCCCCATTGTCAAGTGACATATATGACTATATTTGGAAATTGGTTGGGGAAATGGCTAGATTTCAGGAGGAAGAATACCGGTGAATAAAAAGTGATGCCATGCACAGAGACAAAGTTTCCAGACAGTAACAGTGGAATAAAGGAGACTAGATGACACCTGTCTAATTGAACACACTAGCAGATACAAGGAAAGGACGAGTGAAGAGAGAAGCGATAGAGACTCTGGAACAAAATTAAGAGCATAACATTTATGTTCATAATATCAAAAAACTTTTTAATTTTTAGAGTCGCTCACTAGTGGAGTAGGATATCTTGACTGAAGATTTATACAGATATTTCTACATATATTATCTATCATACCTAAATAATAACATTCTAGATATAATGCCTCCTGTTTTCTCAAAGACTCACACCAATGGTGAAATCACATATCTATGAAGGAAGTTACTGAACCTTCAGAACCATACTAGGACGAGGATATTTGGGCTCAAGCATCATTTTGGTGCTTCTGAAATTTCCTTGTGTAGCTTTTGATTCAAGAGATTCTAACTCAGAAACAAAAGAAGGATAATGTTCTCACGTGTTCTGAATGTACTTAATAGCAGTGGGAAGGCAGAAAATAGCTTATAAAACATTGAAAACCTTCAAAATTGGGGGAAAAGGAAATCTCAAGCCAGTTTGTTTGTGATTTAGGGGAAATTCAATAATAAGGATTTACTGGGTCACCCATTTTCAAAAAAATTCATCATAAATAAGTATTATTCTCATTAGTACAGATAGTCAAGGATAGAGATTTTGATCCCTTATCAGTGGAAAGTTAATTATCTAGAAGTTTAAAGTAAATGAAATTTAGCAGAGAGGCTAAGAACAAGTCACATTTAAGAAGCAGCAAGATAAAGAACCAGTGAAAAATACTGGTAAATGTATAAAATTAATAACAAATGTAAAAGGGAAATGACTATTTCATTTGAATTGTAAGACATACTTTCACAAAAACCACTAGAAAGTTTGCAAGTATAAAGTCAAAGCTGATTAATTTATGTAGGAAATATAGCAGAAAACCATTTCTACTTTTCCTCTTCTTTTCCTCAATATGTTTATATGTGTGTTTGTGTTTCTGTGAATAGTTGCTTAACCCAATGAGCTTTCTATTGACATCTTGCATCAGATAGGAAAACTATTATATCATTTATTGATTTTCACAGTATTAGCTTACTCCTAGAAGCTAAAACAAAGAGAAATTACTAAAATTCATTCACTCACCACCTTCCCCCATAAACAGAATTTTCTAAGGACCAAGTAATGATATCCCTATCTGAATTTTTCAGAAGAAAGAAGATGTGCTCATAGACTGAAACCTCCTCTTTGTCAGAGATGGTTAGAGACAATCCTCAACATGAAGATTTCCAAGTACCTTGCTGAAAATTGCTGAAGCGGGTCCACAGAAGTGCCTTGCCCAATTTCTGTGGGCTGAAAACCTTTTCTGCAGCATTTTTACTTTTATAATAAAACTGAACATATTGCCTATCATCCAAATGTATTGGGAAGCTTTAAGTGTGATAGTCATACCTCTAGCCTAGGTTCATTCAAATGAATAGTTCTAAGACTTTAAAATTTGTCCTTCTCATGGATCTGAACTCCCAAGCATAAATGCTAACAAACACTTCAAAATACTATTTCAGAAAGCTCCAGAATGGCTGTAGTTCTCAGAAATGTTCTCCTAACAGCTGGATCTGCGCCAGGTTGCTTGGTGCTCTTACTCTACAGGATTTCTGATTTGGGTCTGAGTCATGTCAAGTACTAGTTAGAATTGATTTTATTGCTGTCTTGCTCACAAACCAGGAGCGCGCTTCTAAAATTGCCAATATTGTAAAAGCAGATAACCAAATTTTGAAATGGGTGGTTTCTTACATTAACTCAACTTTATTTTGTTCCTACCCATTCTGGTAAATATTTTTTAATAATAGAATGATAAGAGGGAAATTCTGTATACATGTTTAGTTGAATATATCCTAAAGATATAATTCAATGGAAGATATAAAGATTGACCTCAGAATTCTTATTTCAGGTTCAAGTTTTCTCTGATTAACTTAGTTTTTGTAACATAAGTAAGATTCTGTCTTTTCCCCCCTCTATATAGAAACACACAAATATATATATATGATTTATGAAAAGTTATAAACTTAATACAAAAAATGAAATATTTTCTTTTTGCTTACTTTGAAAAGATTCCCAGTTTTCTTCTAAATGAGTAATGAATCTGAAAGACCAAGTGATTCGAGGCAGGTGCATTATTATTTTCTGATACGGTTTGTTCCAGCAGGTGAAAAGTACTGAAGAATCTGAACATTCTCTGCAACAGTAGCTTCAATTTTCATCAGCAAAGACCCAATTTGTGTCAGAGGGTAAAACTTGCCTGATTAGATCTGTTCAGCCAAACCATTAAACAACTTGCAATGTTCTTGCTCTCTACATTTAGGACACTAAACTTTTGCAGAGACAGACTGTTTGAAGCCTTCCTAATTATTTCCATTATTATCCAAGAAGGATTACTAAGGCACAATCTCTCTTGTAATTCTCAGAAGTTCTCAGTGCAAATTATATGGCAATCTAAAATGCCTTTCTTTGGCTTTATGACCTGATTCTTATTTAGAGTCTTTTCAGCAGTGAACTTGAAGATCATGCAAATGTGTTCTTTGGGAAAGTCACCGTGTCGCCAAATGATTTGTTTTATAGGAAGCCAGCTAAAATTTATCATCAGTCATGAAAATTTTTTATCCATGCTTTTCTAAAGCAGGTGTATGATTATACTAGTTCCACTTTAGCTCTGACAGTGAGCTTATCAGGAATGCTATTATTAAGCCTCCGTGGCTATTGTAAAATTCATTGTCTTACATTATTATACTGCATTGTGCCATCAATTCACGGAATGCTTCCTTTGGTTTTCTTATCTGGTATGTCATAATCAAAACTGAGATAACTCTTGTAAAATGTATAGCATGTACCTAAAGTTCAGAAGCAGAATAAACCTACAATTTAATTTGCATAAATACATACAAATATACTGGACAGAAGTGTCCTGTGTTCACTACATATGATATCCACAATGCTGACTGCAAATGCATTTGTCAGAATGTTCACATTTCATATCATGAGATAAAATGTAACTAAAGATATTCTTTCACTACTCAGTATTTATTGAACAGGTGTTATGCTAGATCCTACTATACACTGCTGAATAACTCACTGTGTACTCATGAGGAGGTAATGACCAAGTGAGAACAAAAGCAAAGATTCCAATTAGTGAAATAAGTTGTAATAGGAATTTATGCAGGATGTCACTGGCACACCTTGCCCCGCTATGTTTTTCAGGGAAGATATTGAAGATAAAGAGATACCTAAGTCAAAGCTGACTAGGCATAACGTCCTGGGAGACAGTTCCAGCCATTGGTTCAGGACAGCTGCAATGTAGAGTTAGGTCACATCATATTAAACTTTATGTGGAGTTTGGCCTTCACCCCAATGTTAAGTTGTATCACTAGAGAAAGAAATAACAATGAGGCTGGGGAGATTTGATAAGGTAAGAAATGATATTGTCCTAGATTATACTGATGGTCAAAGAAAAAAAACCATAAATACATTAATATCTCAACTTATTTCATTATGAATATTTTTCTAATGGATTTTACATATGTTATTTTAAAATATTCTCTGATTCAGTGGGACAATTTACTTATAGATGTATCTATATGATTCATAGCAATAGCATATTTAGCTGTTAAGCACACAATTTATGCATATCATCTCAAATCATTTATGCTGTCTGGTGTGATAATCATTCATCTTTTTCTTCCAAAATGTGACTAAATATGAGCCCAATCACACTTACATAATATTGCATAGCTATGCAAAGGTTTACATTTTTTTGTGCTGACAGATCAGTAAAGACAATGTATGAGATACTAGATTTTGTTGATCTTATAAATGATAAAGAAACAGGAGAGGAAAATAGAGGACACACAAATGTGTACTTGTGTATGCTAAAACTACAGGCGTTATCTAAGAAGTGGATTATTTTTGGAAAATATAGGTATAAGTGGAATGTACGATATGCACAAGAAGAGAAAGGGTAATTAAATAAAAATCAGTTAGAAAAGAGGAAATGAGGTTCTAATACTGATATGAGTGCTTCAAGCAAGACACACAACCTCTTTGGACATCTATTTCCATAGCTATAAAATGATAAAACACATCCTACTATGTATCTCATGTCTAAATGTCTAAAATGAGATAATAGTTTTACAAGTGGTTTTGAGAAAAGTGTTCTATAATGATTCATTGTAGAGAGTGACCTTTTTTAGGAGTCAGAGAAAGGCAGGGGGAAAAAATTCATTCCAACTAAGTGAAAAAAAAAACTTGTACTGGTAGGCTCTTAGAATGACAAAAATATTAATGTTATATGAATACTATATCATATGAATGTTATATGAATACTATATCTGAACCTATAAGATTTCAATAGGATACAAGAATCCAAAATTTATGTAGTCTAAAGATTCGTAGTCAGAATAATGCCCTTAATATTTCTTATGCATTCTCCATCCACATATGCCTCACACATGCTGTTTTTCAAAGTCAATGTTTTCATTATATACATTTACATTGCTATTGTGACTGTTTTCTACATCTGTCAATAGATTTTGGCCCCACACATTGATAACACATTCTTGCAATTACATGGTAATTCTCACACAGTAATTCTAGCCTTTTTGAATACACAAATCATCTAAATGTATTAGATCATTGCTATGCCACCTCGTACATGACTTGAGACCATTTAGGCCACATAAGATTAAATTAAATATTCAAAGTGCCAGATGTAAATAATTCTGAATTTTTTATCTGAATGCAGAACTCGGATAAGTTGTATAATTTAAATATGCAAATCATCCCAAGTATTTTTTTCTGCTCTGCCCTTCTGCTATCAAACATGTCCATGATCTGTGGCTAGAAGGAGAGTTTACAGTGCTTTATTTCCTGCTTATTTTCTTCTTGTCAAGATGTTAATTAAAAGCAAAATGATAGAAACTCAGGGGCAGTTAGTGCTTGATAAACAAAGTGCCAGCATACTGCAGAACTTGGAAAATGTGCCCTTGAAAACATAGTAGTTGGGTTAGCATATAATGTGCAGCGTCAATATTGGTTTTCTCTCCCCACTGTGGGGTCAAACACTGACAGAAGCAGGAGCCAGAAAGGCCAGAAATATCATTAGTGGGGTCAATTTAAAGTGTGGGAAGACTGTGCAGACCTGTCGAATACCTCTCCACTCTGGCTGAAGCTCTGTGCTCTGTCACACTGCTGAGAATTAACCCAAGCCCATTCACTTAGGCAGTAAGTACAAGTATTCCTAGGGCGCTGAAGCAGAAGAAAATAGTTGTTGCTACTTTAAAAAGTTTTGTTCCCATCTGCAATTAGTCAAGAAGAAAGAAGTGGAGATGTCAGCGGAAAGCAGAGATGAACTGGAGCCTTGGGCATTTTCAGAGATGGGAGTCCTGGTAGATGTTAGTAGTCCATGGTTAACATGAATGCAGAGGTGCTGTCTGCCTCTGCAGGGAGGAATGAAAAATGGTGATAGTGGGAGTGAATAGCAGTCAATAAGCAAGGAACAGTGTGGAGAAGGATGTGGGGAAATAGGAACCTTTATACACTGTTGGTGGGATTGTAAATTAGTACAGCAGCTATGGAGATCAGTGTGGAAGTTCCTCAGAAGACTGGGAACAGAACCACCATATGACCCAGTTATACCACTCCCGGGCATCTTTCCAAAGGAATCGAAGTCAGAATATTATATCGATACATGCATATCCATTTTTATAGCAGCACAATTCACAATAGCCAGATTATGGAACCAACTTAGGTGTCCATCAAGAGATGAATGAGTTACAAAACTGTGGTATATACACACAATGGAATTTTACCCAGCTATAAACAGAACAAAATTACGCCATTTTCAGGAAAATGGATGGAACTAGAGAATATTATGCTGAGATTAGCTCATCTTAGACAGAGAACAATTGTATGTTTTCTCTCATATATTGGAAGCTAGAGAGAAATTGGGTAACAAAAGGAACTTCAGCTAAAGGAGGAGAGACTCTAGTGGAGCAGTGGCGGGAGTTTCGAAAGTGAGAGGAGACTTGACGAAGGCAATAGTTCAAATAATGCTATGCACATATACAGAATTATAGATACCAATCTCAATAACATATACAAGGAAGAGGAGGGAGTGGGGTGGGACCCAGAGGGAAGTCACCAAATGCTGTGTGCATGTATCTTCCTCTTACTCTAAACCTTGTTATGATGTATAATTACAATGCACTGATAAAAATATATTAAAATTAAAATGAAAAATAGAAATAAACAACTTTCAACTTCTCAGGGTTGCCCAGAAGGAATCGCACTATATTCTGCATGGAGAAAGTAACTGTAGGAGTGCACCCGCTATGCAGGTAAGATGAATGCTTCCTTGGTATTGTGCATGATCCTACCTGACCTGTGGCCTCAAAAAGCTGCAAGAATCCTTGAAGACACTCCATTTCAGGAGGATATTGTGGTGGCACATCTGATATGCACTATCTTCCAGGTCCAGAACCTAGTAGTGGTTCTAGAACACGTTTCTCCTTCACCTCCACATCTGTCCAATTGTCTAGCTCTGCCACTACTGTAACCAGAATATACTTAGAGAATCAGGTCAGCAACCACTTTTCACCAAAGTAGCAGAAGCTGACAGGAAAGCAGTGGCTGCCAGAGTGGACCACATGTCTTTTTATAGCTTGGCGCTTAGTTTTCACAATGCAACCTTGTGGTCTAGTGGGGATATCAGCTTTGTAGAGGATTATGATGAAAAGAAACATACACTGTTGGAGAGAAAATACTTAAAATTATGCACAAACACAACCTTTCCCAACCACTGTGCCATAGACAAATTAGTGATGAGTTCAGGCCTTACCCCTCAGAGTAACCAGGCAGGAGCTAGATTAGCAGGATCATACAGGTCATCTCACAGGCCATAAGATGCTTCCTTTGACCCAAGAGCATCCTGCACCAGTAGTCACTTTCTGGGGGCATCATAGCACCATACAAAGAAGCATTCTGCCTCTTCCTATTCCCTTTATTAAGATCAGAAAAAAATGGTTAAAATATGTATACATCAAATAAGGGCAAATGAATAAATATATAAATAGCACATTCACAGAGAAACCTGTACAATGTGATATAAAATTATTTTTTAAAAACTTATAAAAGTATGTTCAATCTCACTAATATCAGAGGATTTTATGTTAAAGTAGCAATGGATTTTTTTTTTTTTTTGTACTGGGGATTGAACCCAGGGTGCTTTACATCCAAGCTGCACCCCTAGACCTTTTTAAATTTCTTTTGCTTTGAAACAGGGTCTCATTAGGTTGTTGAGATTTTCATTACTTTGCTGAGGCTGTCCTAGAACCTGCAATTCTCCTGTCTCAGCCTCTCAAGTACTGGGATTACGGGTGTGTTCCACCACACCTAGCTAGCAATGGAAAATTTTGACAATCGAATTACCAAATATTGCTTGATAATTTCAAGTCAAAGTGAGAGTATGAAGGAATAGGAAGTCCTAAACTGGATGGAAATGAGAATTGGTACAACTTCTGTGGAAGAGAAACTGATTATATTTATAGGAATGAACTATGCATGTACTACATCACTCAGGATTCCGTTTGTCTGCATGCATGCCAGAGAACAGTGCCTCACCTCTTCAAATAGGCAGGCACAGAGGGCTCTGCATGACTGTCTGTAGGAGGGTGGTGAATGCATTTTGGCTAAATACCTACGGAAAACTATGCAACATCTAGAAAAGAAAGGTAAAGCGAGGCATGATGGCACACGCCTATAATCCCAATTCTTGGGAGGTTGAGACAGGAGGATTACAAATTGGAGGCCAGTCTCAGCAATTTAGCAAGACCCTCAGCAACTTAGAGAGACCCTGTTTCAAATTTAAAAACAAAAACAAAAACAAACAAACAAACAAAAACAGGCGGGGTCTCGGAAGTGCCCAGTGCAGTGGAGCTCTGGGCCACCGGAACCAGCGCTCCGCAGAACTACTGCTGACAGACCAGCCCACGCCCCCCATCTCCACCGGGCCAAGCTCTCGGGCGCCAAGAACTACAGCTCCTGCATGCCTTGAGCTCCATGGCCCGTGAGCTCTGGCCAGGCCGGAGCTCCTCCCGGCCCACGCCCGCGCGGAGCCGAGATGTCCGCGGTGGAGGAGGAGATGCGTGGAGGAGATGCTGTCCCCCCTCGCAGCTGGGCGCAGCAAGACGCACTCGCATCCTAGACTCTTCCCCAGGTGTGGCAGAGGTGATCATCCTAGAAAAGGCTCTTGCAGAAAGTCATGATTTCTTCACGGGAACCACACAAAACAAAAACTGTATGATGCCTGAGGATATGAGGATATGAAGAACTCTCACCTGATGACCAGCGGCCTCGCATGACGTGGAGTGTGGAGCTAGATGAGATGAGCTCATCCTCCCACTGGGCAGCATCGCAAAACGGGCTCAGCTCAGCCAGTCTTCCAAGCCTTCACTTCCTGGCGCACCTGGAGGACAGCGAGGACCAGCCGGAGAAGCCTCACTTTGACTCTCGCAGTACGGTATTTGAGCAGGATTCATGCAATGGAAACGCGAAGGTTTGTCTTGTTTAATAAAGTGGGAAAGCAGCACTGACCCAAAACCCTGAGTTCTGGATCCCAGACAGAGCATTATCCTGACATTTTTTCGCTTCACCTTTACCGCCTATTATGGCCTGCTCATCACCCACCTGGGTCCGCCCCAGTGGCAGTAAACCTGCACCGGCTCTGGCATTAGCCCACAGGTCAAGCGATGGTTCACCATGTATAAACCCATCATCTACGCAGACATGCTCACAGAAGAGACGGACTCCTTTGTTAACAAGCTGGATCCCAGCAAAGTATTTAAAAGCAAGAACAAGATCTCACTCCCAAAAAAGAAAGGGCCTGTGCAGCCCGCAGGTAGCCAGAAAGCCCTCAGGTTCCTCTACCCCTAAGCCCTTCTCTGGGTCTGGAAACCCCTTCTGGAATTGAGCACCTTCACTCCCTGCTCTCCATCAGCCCAACAGTGGTGGTTTCCATGTACAAATGGCTCCAACCTGGGATTCTGTAACTGTAGGCATCTTGAGTGGCAAACCCCTAGGCCTTCTCCTCCACTGGCACTGACTAGAGTTATCCTCCAGAATTCTTCACAGTAGGTTATGCTGTTTGAGAATTTCAGATCTTATTTAAGAGGCCAAATAAATCTATTGAAAACTTTACTCTCAACACCTAACCCTTAATCCCTTAGCAGTGATTAAAGAATTCTTCTAAAGAAACCACTGGTATTAAACTGTGAAACATTAGAACTGCACTGTCTAATCAGTAGCCACTAGTCACATGTGACCATGTGACTATGTAAACTTACATGAAAAATTCATATCCTCAGTTGCATTCGTCACATTTCAAGTATTCACGTGGCTAGTAGATTCCATCACAGGAAGTTCTTTTGGACAGCACTGCATCAGATTATTTTCATATAGCTCTTCCTCAGATCAGTTAATATTTGTTGTTAGATAATGTTGATGCCTTAACTTGTTGGGTTGTAATGTTTCATGAAAACTCTTGAAGATACAATTGTATGTTATGTCCTTTACCATGAACATATCTCACTCTGCTCATTTTTTTTAGTTTCCTATAAGTGCCCTCCTCATCAAAAAAGGGGGTGGGGCTAAGTGTGTAACTTAAAGGTTGAATGCCCACTGGGTTCAACTCCAGTACCAAACAAAGAAAATAAATGACAGGTGAATCTGTGTGTACTGACATGGAGTTGTAGTCATTGCAAAAATCAAGATGCAAAATATGGATGATTTGACACACTTATTTTTACATACGCCTCCACATAAAGCAATATCATATATTCCTAATTGCCCCTTGTTATTATTTTTTAAGTCTTAAAAGATATTCTAGAATATGTACAATGAATTGTTACCTCTCGTCTGGAGGGGATGGGGATTAGAAAAGATGAACAGAGAATATTTTAGTTTTATCTGTAAAGTTATTTTCACATGGTGTTTATTTAAAGTTTTTAAGCTTTATTTCTCAATTTATAGTTCTTCATGATGAGGCAGAATTTTATTTTTGTTTTTAATTTTAATAATTTTTTACCAGTCAGATACTGAATATACACACATTATATAGTGAAGAAATGAATACTCAGCTGATAGGCTTATTTCCCAGCAAAGTGACTATTTCATAGGATTCAAGATTTAAATTTAAAAATTTCCAAAATACTTTAAGGTTGCTGACAAAAGGTAAAAAATGTGCTCATTAAATATGGCCAAGTGATAGCTCTACGTAAGCATGTATGAATCTGTGTATGTGGATGACCACATGTTCTTGGGTTGTAATTTACAAATTATAGAGTGCAAGTCCTATGTAGATAGCAGAAGAATTATTTTTGTTTAAGATCTGTATGAACAGTAGTATTAGTGAGAAGTAGAAAGATGCTGTATCAAATCAAATAAGGCATGTGACACCAGAGACTGTTAGACCCCAAAGAATATTTGATGCGAAGTTTCTTGATAAGAGAAAGGGAGACAAAAGTTCAGTGCTTTGCTGAAGGCCATACTGATATTTAGCAGAAGAACAAAGACCTAGTCTCACTTTAGAAACTTCAAAGCTTTGGGAATATCAACTTCAAAGCTTTGGGAATATTTATCAATCATTATAATTTATAGGTAATAGGCAATGGGCATTAGCCCATCTGATAATGTTAGTTCATTAGATTCTCAAAAGGTTCATTACTCAAAAAAACCTGCTTTATAAAAACTGAATATTTACTTTGTTATATTTGCTTTAAGATTTAAAGCCTCCTTTTCTCTTTCTCACAGTCAATAATGAATTCTATGATGTAAAGTAAATTGGGATAGCATTAAAATATCTACCTAACAGGTTTAGTGTGGTTCTAAGGAGCACCTAGATTCTCTTACTCTAGATTGCCAGAGACTGATAGAAACTGACCTGCAACAGAGACAACATGAAAGTAACAGAAGAGAAAACACAGCAGCCTTGGTAAAAAAAAAAAGCCATGTGTGATTCAAAATCAATAATCTCAATTGCAGTGATCAGCAACTATTACAGGAACTGATCCATGTCTGCTGGGGCAGGGTCATGCTTTTGATGTAGGATTATATAACATAAGTTAAAACAAGCAAACAAACAAAAATGACTAGTAGGGCATGGTGGCACATACCTGTAATCTCAGTACTTGGGAGGCTGAGACAGGAGGGTCGCTGGTTCAAGACCAGCCTCAGCAACTTAGAAAGACTCTCAGCATCCTAGCAAGACCTTGTTTCAAAACAAAAATTTAAAAAAAGGGATGAAGGCACAGCTTGGAGGTAGAATGCCTCTGTGTTCAATCTCCAGTACTACACACACACACACACACACACACACACACACACACACACACACAGGCTAAACTTCCCTAACTTCCAATTCCAGTTCCCTTCAAGGAACAATAGCTGTATCTCCAAATTGCTAAAATTAAATCACACTAAATACTGCTTTGTTGAACTTTCTGACCTGACATTATATAAGGCATTTGGGTTGCTTATATAGAAATGAAGAAAGAATGTGGCTATAATCAGGGTACAATTTACATCATAACAGGGCATGAGGCAGGTGGAGGGCTAATCTTCACGCTTCTGCTTTTCAGTTCTTGGAAGGCAGCCTGGACCGACCTCAGGAGGGGATAAGGTATCCTGTATTTGGACATCATCACCAATCCCTTTCCCATTCTGCCCAAGCAAAAACTTCATGTATCGGGTAGATGTTAATCATGAAAAGTGAAAATTGAAAATTTGCAAATGTTTCCTATTATTAATGCTCCTGATCTATCATGGTTACTCAGTTCTCAGATCTATTGTTTTTTCTGTCTAGCAACAGAAAGCTCTATGATAGCTATTTCATTATACCTTCTTCTACTTGTAGATTTCTATTATTATAAGAAAATGTTTAAAAATGGTAGAAGTTGTGGTGAGTCAGTGAAGGCTTGATAACATGCTCTGAATGTAAAAAACAAAAAATAGTAAAAGCTATGGTAAAGCTTTTCCTAATAGGCATCGCAAGAGCACTTAGATATCATTTTATTTTAAAGACTGTGTGTGCCTTTTCTCAACTCCCGTGCCATTTCCAGTAGAATGAGATTTTCATGAAAGACATTAAAAATCATGTTGCATTTAAATAGTGATATTGTTTCAATCTTTCATCAGACGAGGTCATTTCCATTTAGAGAGTTTGATATACACATAGAATATTTTTGTATAAACAATGACTAAAATTTGCTTTGATTCAAAACTTTACTTGTATACAAGTAAAGTTTCTCTTAAGTCAGCTAAGGTAATCATGCATCTTCCTTTATTCTTAAGATTACCCTGCCCTGAGATACTTTCCCTGAAAGTCCAACATAGCTATGGAAATGTGCATGTCTTACTAAAGGATTCAATCTCACCATCATTAATAAGTAAATAAATACTTCCCCTAGGGTATTGAATTAACCTATTATGTTTTCCTTATCCGAGAAGGAGGTAGTCTGCAGTTTTTTGAAAGAAACACAGAGGTACAATTAATTTGTTAGCAAAGCTTTTGAGGATCTCCCAGGACAGAAACAGGGAGAGAAGAAAGTAAAGTTTCATCTGACGGAAAGCTAATGTGAAGATCTTTGTGCCTACAGGCAGAAGTCGGAAAACAGAAAATAGAAAATTCTTCATTAACACTGCTGATGATCTATCTTAAACACGTAATTCATTAACATTTAATCCTCCAAAATTTATTTTTATTTTTATACTTTTATTGGTGCACTGTAATTATACATCATACTGAGGTATAGAATGATGGGAATACACATGCACACAACAGTTGTGTTTCTCTCCTTTCCCACCCCCTCCCTCCCCTTCTCTGTACATGTCATTGAGATTGGCATTGGTAATTTCATAAATGTACACAGTGCATTTTTATGACAATAATTTTATGTGTTATGTATTCCTTTTCAGGTTACAAAGAGATTTATATATACTGTGTCATTGAACTCTTATAATATTGAGTGTTAAAGCAAGTTTTGGCTATTTAACAACAAAGGAAATGGAGCTCTCTCTTTATTCTACATCAGCACAGAGCTTCCTTAATCTTTTCAGTAGCTACAAGAATGTATCATGATTGGCCAGGTATGGTGGTGCACGCCTGTAATCCTAATACTTGGGAGGCTGAGACTGGAGGACCACAGGTTTAAGGAAAGCCTCAGAAAGTAGCAAGACTCTCAGCAACCCAGCGAGACCCTGTTTCAAAATAAAAATTAAAATATAGGGCTGGGGGTGTAACTCGAATGTAGGATGCCCCTAGGTTCAATCCCCAGTACCCCCCCACACACACTCAAAAAGAGAATGTATCATAATTGATTTGATCCATTAGATATTTATTTGCAGATGAGTCTTTTTATACAGATATCTCAACCCACACAGGCAAATGGGTCTTCTAGTTTGGACTACTGACATTTTCCCAAATAATTCAGTTGAAAGCTAGATATGTTAAAGATATTAACTCTTAGGCGGTTAAAGGAGTTGTAATTCTTTTCAAGTTTTAACTAATTAATTTTTTGTTTATGGAATTATTTTTACATGGATTTTTAATCTTTATGTACTTAAATATCTTTATGTACTTTGGAAATTTTATCATATTAAAAAAGCCTTTTGCAATTCAAAACTTTAAAAATGCTTCATGATTTATTTTTTGTTTTATATTTCATATGTAACATCTGTAATATATTTTGCTATAAAGCATGAGGTATGTACCTTATTTTATTATTTTTTCCAGATGATAATTCATTTATTACAATCCTTATAAAATAACTATTTCCTCACAGTGAATTGAAATGATATAATAAACTCCCACACATCAATCACATCTTACTGTTTATCAAAACTACATTATAATTCCTATCACTCTATTTATTGTTCTCACATTCTATTTTTTACCTATTGGCAGCCTAATATTTTGAACTATTCTTTTAAAGCTACCCCTTATATAAAAATGTCATATATGTGTATCTATATGTATATATGTATTCATTCATGTTTGTACTTATTTATGGTGTCTATACTATATTAATTTTAGGGATAAAGTTTCCCAGAAAATGTTAAGGTAGATTGAAATATTAATAACATTTAGCAAGAAAATTATTTTCAAAAAGCAGACAAATAGGCTTATTATTTTAGATTCAGTTATCATAGCTTACCTCTCATTTTACTTCAAGCTTTCTAAGAACTAATATATAGAAGGAAGTATGCAGAAATAAGTATTATTTTGTGAGAAATTTTTTCTTAGCAATTAATTCTAAGTAGAATAATGGGCCTAATTAAGGAATAATAAATACTATAAATTAACTTTCCCTTAAAATGAAATGTTGAGAAATATCTCCAAGTTGCTAAATTTTTATGTTTCTCTTTGATATAAGTGAAGAATTAACACTGAAGCATGTTTCTTCAGGTGGCAAGGTAAGATCATCTCGGCCTGTCACTTACTGATAAGAAGATATTATCTTTAAACTCTCTATCCCCAAAACTAAAAAATAGCAAACATCTGTCAAATATGAAATATGATAAAGTTCAAAGAGCCTATAATGTTTTTTGATGATTAAAAATTTAAAGCATGACAGATTCTCCCTCAGTAAAAGAGTAATTCAATTTCTGTAGAGTGGACTGTAAATTTGCCTTCAGATACTTTCTTGAATATTAACTAAATTTTCTTGAATGAGTAATTTGATTCCCAGCATATGAAAGAAAAAACTTAAAAACTTCTAATTTTCCGATACCTTTGGAAAATTTACCAATAGCTATCTTTATCTTTATATCTTATTTGTAGCATTATATTTTTAGTTAAATTTTGACTGCTTAAGTCAGTTGATGCAATGATATGAACAAAATGTATCATCAGGCAGATGAATGAATCATCTGCGAGAAAACTTAATACAGTCCTAGTTAAATTTTGGAGAACTTCAACATTTTACTTTTGCATGGTCAATATTCAAATGCATAGACATTAGAAAGTAGGTCCATTGTTTTTAAGATTTTTTTCTAATTTTAAGTGATAAAATCATGATTTGACATAAAGAAGGATACATTGTCCTCATTTTCAGTGGAAAGTTACATACATCCTAGTCATCTAATAAGTTGTGAACTCAACTAAAATTAAGACACAGGATATATAGTTTACATCCTTTTGACTGTGATTTAGAATTAGAACTTTATTTGTAAAAATGTTTTCTTGAGCTTATTCTGGATGCCATATTGTGAAGTAGACTTTGTAAAAGCATTCATGATTTTTTATCTTTGTTGATATTGTACAAATTTAGTTATCTGCTGGTTGATAACGTCTACGGACTGAAAGCCTCATAATTAAATGATATATGTTAGGAGAGTTCTTAATGTATTTCCTTCCTTCCTTCCTTTCTCTTTCTCTCTCTCTCTCTCTCTCTCTCTCTCTGCAGTACTGGGGATTGAACTCAGGACCTCATGCATGCTAACAAAACACTTTACCACTGAGCTACATCCACTACCCTCCTTTTTATTTATTTTCTTGCAGACATGAAAAAGTGCATGTGAGCAGTTTACAAGGGAATGTCTGCACAGACACCTACACACTATTTTTATAAGGTACCAATATATATAAACTAAAGATTATGATGAAAAGTATGTAGCAGTAATATTTTGAAGAAATGTTCCATAGTCTCATAGATTTATTTAATGACAATAGATTTTCCTTTTTAAAAGTAAACTATATTCCTTTTCCCTCTAAGAGAACTCATCTGAGCAGTTAAATCAGAGATAGGACATTGGCAGTTTGGAAGATTCTTTTAGGATAGACCCTAAAACATTTCTACATTCTTGGAAGATGTTGGCAAAAATGAAACAATTGGAGGGCTAATTGATGATGTGTGCATTTATACTTCTATCACTCTGAAACCTGTCAAGATCTATGATTACAATACACCAATAAAAAATAAATAAAAATTTAAAAAAAAGAATAAAAAAGAAACAATTGTTTAAAACTCAAGGACTTAATGTGAATTTACCAAGCCAGTCGAAGCATATTAATAATTATGGATATAGAATAAAAAAGAGGAGTGGAATTTGTATACAACAAACAAATTTTTTAAATTCTAGTTTAGTTATCTAAATATTTGGCCTGAATTAATTGTATTCAGATACTTAAAATGTGTAATTCCACCCCAAAGATAATTAGTTCCTACAATTTACTTACGTGATATACTTTTAATCAAAATTTTAATTTTATTCCAAGTCTTTGAAATAATGAAAAAAAGAAAATTAGCACATTTAGTCAACATGGAGCAATATAAATGAAAGATTTTGAACATTCTTTTGTATAATTAATTGCTTTAAATGAAGCAAATTCTAAATGTCAGAAATATATAAATATAGATGTAGGAAAATGTTTCTGTTTTTAATTATTATACATAGAAGATTCTAAATGACAATAGGAAAAAGATAAAATGTTTTAGAAAAATGTAGATCACTGAGGAGTAATTGCAAATGGCATTGCTTATCAATGAGAATTACTCTACAGGGCTTTCAATCTGAGG
The DNA here is from genome assembly GCA_004027185.1 of Glis glis. Lineage (NCBI taxonomy): Eukaryota > Metazoa > Chordata > Mammalia > Rodentia > Gliridae > Glis > Glis glis. The sequence goes on from PVJS01003978.1 coordinate 40,244, forward strand.
TAAGGAGAGTAGGTAAATAGGTGGGGTCAGGATAGAAGGTTGCATCCACAGTTTCAGGCACACCCCATTGCAGGATTAAATACTTTCAGTGCAGTGGAGTTTCATTTTAACATTACATGCTAGTTACATTTTAACATTACATGTAGAGTATTGATTTAAAATTACTCAATCTCAGATTCATATCAAGATGGTTAACTATGAGTATAGAGGAACCATACTAGTTAGCATTTTTTTAGATAATGATCATGAAATATTTTTAACCTACATTTTGGTCACATGCTTTTTGTAAGCACAGGGCCTCTGAATTCTCTTCAAAGTCTCCCAGTCACACAGGAGTTTCTCTATCTTGCAGCCTACCAAGCGGTCACACAAGGACAGTCATTGTCACATCCTGTATATGTCTGTGTTAGTTGGCTTTCTATCACGGTGACAAAATACCTGAGACAATCAACTTAAAAAGTTCACAAACTTATAGTCAATTGATTTTCGACAAAGGTGCTAAACACATACGTTGGAGAAAGGACAGTCTTTTCAACAAATGGTGCTGGGAAAACTGGTTATCTACCTGTAGAAAAATGGAACTCAATCCTTACCTCTCACCCTGCACAAGAATCAACTCGAGATGGACCAGAGTCTGTGAAATTATTAGAAGAAGGCATAGGTTCAACAGTCCAACATATAGGCACAGGTAGAAAATTCCTTAACAAGACCTCCAAAGCACAGGAAATTAAAATAAGAATTAATAAGTAGGATAGCATTAAACTACAAAGCCTCTGCTCATCAAAGGAAACCATCAAGAGCTTAAAGAGAAAGCCTACGGAATGGGAGAAGATCTTTGCAAGCTCTCTCTCTGACAGAGGTCTAATATCTAGAATATACAAAGAACTTAAAAGACTTTACACTAAGAAAACAAATAATCCGATCAAGAAGTGGGCAACTGAAATGAATAGACACTTCACGAAAGAAGAGATACAAATGGCCAATAGATACATGAAAAAATGTTCAACATCATTAGCAATCAAGGAGATGCAAATCCAAACTACTCTAAGATTTCATCTAACCCCAATTAGAATGGCAATCATTAAGAAGTCAAACAACAACAAATGTTGGCGAGGATGTGGGAAAATCAGGACTCTTCTACACTGTAGGTGGGATTGCAAACTAGTTCAACCACTATGGAGATCAGTGTGGAGATTCCTCAGAAAACTGGGAATAGATCCACCATGTGATCCGGCTATACCA
>PVJS01003978.1:41585-72044 GCA_004027185.1 Glis glis
TCATACCAAAGGGATTGAAACCAGGAAACTACAGTAATATATGCATACCCATGTTCATAACAGCACAATTCACAGTGGCCAAATTATGGAACCAACCTAGGTGTCCATCAACAGATGAGTAGATTACAAAATTGTAGGAAATACACACAATGGAATTCTACTCAGCAATAAAGAAGAACAAAATAACATCATTTGCAAGAAAATGGAAGGATCTGGAGAACACTATGTTAAGAAAGATCAACCAATCACAAAAAAAGAAGGGACCTAAGTTTTCATTAACATGTGCAACCTAGGGAGTAGTGAGGACACACAAAGAACTCCGGTTGATAATGGAGAACCCTCAGTGGGGCAAGGGAAGTGGTACAAGGGAAGGGGAAGGGCAAGAAAGAAGTGAATCAGTGGAATTACTATCATAAACAACGTGTACATGTGAGAATATACCATCATCTTTCTCGGTACTTCATATGGGTGGGGGGAGGAGGGGGACACTAAGAGCTGTGTGCATGTATGTTAGCATCAAATACATATTCATTGTGATGTGAGACTACAGTGCACCAATAAAAAAACATTAAAAAAAGATAATATCTCAAAGAGAAGAGGAAAAAAAGTCACCAGAAGACATAGCTAAAGATGTGACAACAGTTTGTTGTGTGGGGCAGAAATCAGAAGTGGGCAGGGTGGGACTGCCATTTTGTTTTGTTGTTAAATTCCTTGTATTTGACTTTTTAAAAATAAATAAATATGAAGTTATTTAATTAAAAACTCTATAGAGGCAAAACCAAAACAACATAATGCACAAAAATCATTGTGCTGGAAATTCATCTGCTGAATATGCTTGCTACTGGGCTGCCAGCCTATGACTTCTGACTGAAGTTTGGAAATTATCTTTAGGAGACTGGGGAAGGGAAGATCCAATCTGAACGGAGCCTCCTGTAGTTTCATAAGAGGATTTGTAGACTCCTGAGACAGAGTATGTACTCAGAATATTGCCTAAGTAAGAAAGACAAGCTAAACTAAAATGTGTTAAGGTTCATGCCATCACAGAGGCATGCACACATGTGATGAGTGGGTGTAAGATTAAATCAGGCAATCAGAAAGAGTAAATGCTAGCCAGGTGCAGTGGTGCACGCCTGTGATCCCAGAATTTAGGAGGCTGAGAGAGGAGGATTGCAGATTAGAGGCCAGCCTCAGCAATTTAGCGAGGCCCTCAGCAACTTAGTGAGACACTGTTTCAAAATAAAAAAAATAAGATGGGGCTGGCAGTATAACTCACATGTAGAACGTCCCTGGATTCATTCCCCAGTACCACAATACACACATACATACATACATACATACATACATACATAGCAAATGTAAAGAAACAACAATAAAATAGAGAAATATGAAGCATAACATTTAATCTTTCCATTTTAAATAAATGTTTTCTTCAGACAAGGACTAGCTACCTAGTAAAGATGACAGAAAAAAAAGACACAAGACTTTCATATGTATCACACAGCAAACTTAGGTATTAATCACAATTTTACATTAAATTGGTTTCATTTGTCCCAACTCAGTGTCAGCACTATTTATAATTTATGTTCTTGTTAGTTTAGTTCCTGATCTTTCTAAGCCTAATTTTTTAATTAGTTAGTGTAAATAACAGAAATAATTTAGTTTCTGCACTTGTTTTGAGACATAGATAAATTAAATGTAATATTACATTTTAAAACCATTTTGTGCATGATAAATGTTGATTATCCACTGGTGATTTTATTCTTGGAGAACATAGCAGGGGCCATATGAGAAATGTAAATATAGCTATTGACCTATTGTGCTGGTGACAAAAGAAGATTAGTCTTCTCTCTAGGAGGCTGGGATTAGCCTGGCTGAAAATATTCATTGCATACCAAATGAGACCATACATTGTATTGCTGTCATTGAATGTTTTCCTTGGTTGCTGTGTGAGTAAAACAAATTGAATGTAAGTTCAATGGATATCATTCAGGCACCTTCTTTCAAAAGTAATTAGGATCTTACTCACTTGAGACCAAATAATTACATTTAATGTAATCTTAAAAGAGCCCCCAAGGATTGTTCTCCATTGGTAAATGCATAAAGAGTGGAACAAATTGACTTTTGTGATCACTGAAGTTTAGGAGAACTAGGGGTAGAGGAAAGAATAATGAGACAAAAGTAGTCTCATAAGAGTGATAAAGATGAAATATATATATATATATATATATATATATATATATATATTCCACATAGCCCTTAAGGAATTTTGTCCAATGAAGGTGGTGAATGGAGCCAGATGTGGTGGCCTGTGCTTGTAATCCCAGTACTTGGAAGGCTAAAACAGAAGGATTGCAGGTTCAAGACCAGCCTCAGCAAGTAGCAAGACTCTCAGCAACCTAGTGAGACCCTGTTTCAAAACAAAATAGTTTTAACAAGGGCTTGGTCTAGGGGAGGGTGGTGGTAGTGGGGAGGGAGAATTAATGAAGAAAACACTTCCATTGACACTATGTACATATATGAAATTATCACTGCCAATCATATCATGTACGGGGAAGGGGAGGGATTAGCTGTGAGTTGGGTGGAGACTCACCAAGTGTTGTCTGCATGCATGCCTGTCTCTATCATTCTGAACTTCATTATGATGTGAGATTACTAGCCGGGTGTGGTGGCATACACTTGTAATCCCAGTACTTGTAAGGCTGAGACAGGAGGATCGCAGGTTCATGGCCAGCCTCAGCTACTTATTGAGGCCCTCCGCAACTCAGTGAGACCCTGTTTCCAAATAAAGAATAAAAAATAGGGCTGGGGGTGTAGCTTGGAGGTAGAATGCCCCTGGGTTCAATCCCTAGTACCACACAAAAAAAAAAGAATAGAAATTTTTTAAAAAGGTTGGGGTGTATCTTGGAGGTAGAATGTCCTTGGGTTCAGTCCCCAGTACCATATCTCTGGGCATCATTTTGTGCTAAATGCTAGGACACTAGATTATAACATATCACTTCTGGACTCAAAGTATAGTTACAGACTCAATTACGTCTCATACAAACCAAATTTACTGACATAGAATAATAAATTAACAAGCCAGAAACTAAGTCGGTAGATACACAAAAATTTCCAGAGTAGTGTCATAAAACTAGAACAGAAGAAGATTGGAGGGAAAAAAAGAGCTTGGGAATTATAAGTAGATATTGCTAATAATGATCAAGAAGAAACAAATTGAATAATTTTGACAAGTGAGCAATCTTTTCACTCTGAAATATTCTTCAGAAATTAAATTCAGATAATGTCTGTAACGTGCTTTAAACTACAAAACTTAAAAATCTTACATTTAATTTATTTTTATTATTTGGTATAAGTAAATCAATCTTTCCAGGTAGCATTTACTTGAGTCATATTCAATGACATATTATACTGTCATTTTCTGAGTATAGTCTGCCTTAAAAGAAAAAATCAGGCAGGGCATGGTGGTATAGGCCTGTAATCCCAGTACTTGTGAGACTGAGACAGGAATATCATAGGTTTGAGGACAGCCTCAGCAAGTACTGAGACTCTCATCAACCTAGCAAGACCCTGTTTCAAAATAAAAATACATTAGGGCTTGGGATGTAACTCAGAGATAGAATGCCTCTGGGTTCAATCTCCAGTACCAACAACAACAACAACAACAACAATAAAACTTTTAGATTAACTTAAAACTTAATTATTTTAAATGCACTCTGCCAAATTTTATTAATGTATTCATAAATTTACATAAAATTATTTTACTGATCACTGTGACCCAAACATGTTTTAAATAAATTTATTTTCTTATACTAAATTAATTATACTTTCTTGTTTTATGGATGTTAATCTTTACAGATACTCAAATATGCAAATAGAAGTATTTCCTTCTTTTATGTAGGTTGCACATTGCCATGCAAAGAAAGGACCTTTAAAGTTTAAAAACATAGAATATTATTTTTTGCACTTTCAAAACCTGGCCTTGTATATGACCCCCTTTAGCTGAATATTTTCCAAACAGTAAACCTGTCCTGCATCACACATGCGCGGGGACACCTCTTGGACAAAATCACGGTGCTCTGGTCTTGTTGACAGCTTCTCTTCTTTCCAGAGGGAGTCTCTAATGGGGTCACTGGCTTGTGTCCTGCATTTTTACAATTTCAATTTTTCCCATGTGATGCACATGACATTCTTATACTGCTGGTGACTGGTTTTTTAGAGTTTAGCCTACTATGCTGTATTTTGCTTGTAAGAGCTGCCTTTTATTTTTCAGTAATTCTTAACAGATTTATTGAGGTTTAGCTGACATATAATGAACTAAGCATGTTAAAGTGTACTGTTTGTGTGTGTGTGTGTGTGTGTGTGTGTGTGTGTGTGTGTGTGTGTACTGGGTTGATTTGTCCCTCAATAAGATATGTTGAAATCCTAATTACAGGACCTTATTTGGACACAGAGCCCTTGTTTAGGACTAGGATCCTGGCAGATGTCATTAAATAAGATGAAGTTCTATTGGAGTGGAATTGGCCCCTAATACAATATAACATAAGAAACAGGACATTTGGGAAAGGTGTAGATGCAGAAGCAGGTGGCCAAGAGAAGAGGAGGCAGAGATTAACAAGATGCTACCACAGGCCAAGGGACTCCAGGAGCTACCGACACTGGACGAGGTAGGCAAATGTTCCACACTAGGGCCTTGCCAACACCTGGATCTTGGAGTTCTAGCTCCCATAATTATGACACATAAGTTTCTATTGTTTTACGACAACCAGTTTGTGGTATAGCAGCCCTGGGAAACTAATACACTTTACAATAGTGAAGCCATCTGAAAATGAAAACTGTAAACATACCCCACACCTCAAAAGGTTTCCCAATGCTCTATCTATAATTCCTCAATTCCCACCCCATCCAAAGAAACCACTGAACTTTTTCTATTACTCTACATTAAATTGCATTCATAGAATTAAAAAAATTCTTAAATTTATACAAATTCTAAAATCATATAAATTATATAAAGTACATATTTTACTATATACAAATAGTGTATACTAGATTCTTCCAACATACTTATTTTGATGTTTATTCGTATTATTCATTCTTTTGAACAATGTTTATTTGTTGATTCTTTATATTACTGAGTAGTATTCCCTTGCATGGATTCCACAATTTGTTTATCCATGCACTTGTGGGTACATATTTAATTTGTTTCCAGTTTTTGGCTATCACAAGTATAACTGTTATATATGCACATGTACATGTACAAATATTTGAGTGGAAATACACTTTTATTTTGACTAAGAAATGTTTTAACTTGATATACTTTTAGATTTTTAAATAAGTAATATGTTAAAGAACTAATCATCATCATTCTATCATTGATGCTCTCCTATTCAGAAACCTCACCATTCTAGAACATCAGAGATAGTACATTATATTTCTATATACTTATTCATATCGATCCACCTCCAATTCTGAAACCCATGCCCACAACTATATTGGTGTCTATATATCAATGCTTTATAGTTTAAAATATATCTCTTGGCAACCACTCATGCTTAGTCACTGTCAAACTGCTTCTTTCTTTAATCTCCAAAATTAGGTGAGTCCTTTGAAAGTAGTAGAGATACCTGCATGGATGGATTTATTCTCCATATTATTATTATTATTATTATTATTATTACTAAAGAAGTTCTGTTTTCCAAAAGACATCTCTTTGTCCATTAATCTGTTCTGTCCCATTCTTCTTTGATAGAGATGAGGTCTTTTCCATCCATAAGTAGGGCTGAAAGTACTGTACCTATCTATGGGTGTACCGTGAAATGGAATTTTCTGAAAATCAATTTTAACTCATTTGTTTATCTTATATACTATTATTCCAAATCTTTGCTGAATGTGAAATTAACCTATTATTTCATTTATTATTATAGTCATATAATTAATGGTGTATATGATGATTTCTGGCAATGTATTATTTTTAATACTTTTATAGATGCATTTTAGTCTCACATCATAATGTAGCTCATAGTGATAGTGACATACATGCACACAGCACTTGGTGAGTCTTCCCCTGGCTCTGGCAATGTATTATGAATGTATTTTGCTCTCCTAGAAGAACTTGAAGCCAGAACCCTATGACAAATATTTAATATGAGAAGCGTGATAATACGTGTAGTCAATGTTACATTCATGACCATTTTATCATACATATAATGAAAATGTATTTATGATAAACCAAGCCATACCTTGGTTTGAGTAAAATCCAGCATGGAAATAAGTTTTGACTCATACTCAAATCTAAAATGAGAGCAAAACTATTTTTAAAAAAGTCATATGTGAGGAAAGTAATTAATTCGTTAATTTATTCATTAATTATTTTATACCAATTAAATGATAGTGACTTATTTTCTCTCATTACAGTTCTGCTGAAGAGGGTCTGAGAGATATTTATTATTTAAATCAATGAAAACTAATACTAGTTTGACTGACAGAGATTTGATGTAGACATGCATATTACACAAGAACCTATGAAACTATTGATTCGTTCTATCTTGTTCTCTATGTGGTATCTCTAGCATTCAGATGAAGGAGTAGCTCATAGTATTTTTTAGTCATCTTTCCATTTCTATAACAATATCCAGGGATAATCAATTTATGAAGAAAGAAGGTTGGGCGTGTTAGTGCACTCCTGTAATCTCAGTACTTGGGAAGCTGAGACAGGAGGATCACAGATTTGAAGCCAGCCTCAGCAACTTAGTAAGGCTCTCAGCAACTTAGCGAGACCCTGTTTCCAAATAAAAATAAAAATGAAATAAAATAGAGCTGGGGGTGTGGCTCAGAGGTAGAAGGTCCCTGGATTCAATACTAAGCAAAAAGAAAAAAAAAGGTTTGTTTTGGCTCACAGCTTTGGAGGTCTCACTCCACGATCTGTTGGCCTAATTGCCTTGAGGACTGTGGTGAGGCCACATATCATAGCAGGAGCATGTGGTGGAGCAAATCCACTTACCTCATGGCCAGGGAGGAAAGGAGAAGGAGGAGGAGACCAGGACCCCACAAATCTTCTTTGAGGTCACGTACCCGACGACCTTCCACGAGGCCCCAACTCTTAAAGTTTCAACCACTTCCCAGTTCTGCCAAGCTGGGGACCAAGCTTTTAACACAGGAATATTTGGGGAACATTCAAGATCCAAACTACAGCAGCCCTCAAAATGACATGTGAAATAAAGATGAATCAATTTTTCTCTAAAATTTGATTTTTAAGTCATCTCAAGTATAAGGATTATGGTAATCAGCATTCAATTTTAGTTTAGGAGAGTCTCTAGTAAAATTCTGCAAACATTAGTTTCTTTTATTCATTATGAACATGGCGCAGAGATGGAACTTAAATGAGGCAAATACTGAACGTCCACCGCGGTTGGCTCTATTATAGTTAGGAAGTGTGCACATGGCGGTGTGTTGTAATCCCAGATATCTGTAGACCTTCTTTGCTCTACATGTCACTGATATGTTGCAATGGTGTAAATCACCTCTTGGATCTCCTCTGCATTTGAAGCACTCCTGGCTACGCTACCCAAGACCTGTATACTTTCAGTATTCTTGGGAAGATGACAAAGTTTGAGAAGAAAAAAAAAGGAAAATAAATAAATATACTTGGGAGGGAAAAAATATCCAAAGTGTAGATATATGAGAGGCCTATAGTTCTCAACATAAGCCTTTTATAATTGTCTCCAATTCCTGTCTAGTTTAAAATCTATTAATGTTGAAAAATTTCATTAATAGAATTATTCAGATGGTAAGTAATAGGATTCTACCTCAGATATATTTAGTGACTACTATATCTTTTATTCTCTTAGCATAATATCAAATTCTATAAGTAATATAAGAAGTGGATAATGAGTCTTTCTTATAGAGATCTCAATTTTGTTTTCTACAAGGAAAAATTAGAGATGTCTACATTTAGCTAAAGATGTATTTGAAATCTTTGTCTGGAACCTTGTAACAGGATTATGTACTTGGTGTCTAAATCTTTATTTATTTATTTATTTATTCTGTAATGAGGACTGAACCCTATCTCCAAGCTACACTCCCAATCCTTTTATTTTTTTATTTTGAAACAGGGTCTCACCTAAGTTGCTAAGGGTCTTGCTAAATTGCTGAGGCTGGTCTCGAACCTGGAATGTTCCTGTCTCAGCCTCCCAAAGGTGTGATTACAGGTGTTCACCACCATACCTAGCTTAGGGGGTCTAAATCTCAACCCACTTTTCTAAAAATGTCTAAATTGGTGAAGCTAGATAGTTCTATTACCATATGAGGACTTCCTGGTCTTCTGGTTTGGGGTTACATTGAGAATTGTATTACTGTTGGAAAAGAGAACAGTCCCCCTGCCCCAGAAATTGTTTTTCATTTCTTGTGTGTTACTTTGTCTCTCCACTGAGATAAAATATTCCTGATGACAATGATAGTTTCGCTCTTGTCTATAACACCAGTATTTGGCTAGCGATGGCAGTGTGATCTGCTGGTTGATATTGTCTCATCATTAACTATTATCGATCCATCCATTTATACATCCTAGATTTTCTGTCCCATGACATAGATAGAACTAAGCTTCAACATTTCTGTAGTAATTGTTAAATTTGGCATTTTATTCCTTAAATACTGTGAACAAAATAATAGTGGGTGTTAGATAGTAGGGGCTCACTATTATAGTTCATTAGATAAACACTTCAGTTTCTAGTCACACTGGTTAATTAGTTCAAATAAATTATAAAAGATATAAATTTCTTCTAGAAACACAGTTGAAATAAAAATTCAAGTTCTAAGCTGATAACATCCTCATTAATAGCAATAAAACCTGAAGCATTTATTCAGCCTGAAAAGTAATTGACTCATTCCAGAAAGCTATTATTTGTAGGGTTTAAATGTCTATTCTCATATCCAGCAATTTGTACTTCACTTAATTATTCAGATAAAGAGGACTTCAATTTCCTTTTTAAAAAAAATAGTTCTAAAAGGCTATTTAAAATAAATAAGTAAAACACCAGTACAATATTTCATGGTGAGGATTTCATGGTAGTTTTAACAAGACTCCATCATGGATAAAGACTAAAGTGGTAAGCTTATGTTCCTAATGATGAGGAGTTCCAGAACAGGAGATAAATCTAAGGTCTTTATATGTAATCATGGAATTATAATGTGCTAAAGAACACCTGGAATCTAAGATTGGATGAAACCCAGCTTCCTAAGTGGCAAAATTTGTATATGGTAAAGAGCAGAGGAAGAAAAGGTGTGGGATCACAAAACAGTGACCTACATTCCTCATCCCCCCTCTTCCCCCAAAATAGTAAACCACCTTTGTTAAAAGTCATGGAAATCTCTTAAAAAGCAAGTTTGTTGTTTGTTCATTTTTGCTTCATTTATGTTGTTATATATGTAATATTGTGTAATATATATTATAGTGTAATATATGTAATATATATATTAATCTCTGGAGTAATGAATGTGCTTACAAGAATATGTTTTATTATACATGTTATTTACAGTGAATTGAAAATAGATAATCTTATTGGTAGAATTGAGGAGTTAAGGCCTTTTAATAATTCAATAAAGTTTTAATTAATAATAGTATAGTTTCTGTTATAACATAGTCTCTATTTATTTTTTCTTTCTATTTTTTGTCTTTCTAGACTATTCAGTCTCTGCCTATCCCTTGAAAAAAGGAGATTATATATATATATATAATCTCGTATATATATATATACTAGTTTAAGCCTAGAATTTATTTATTTGTGTGTGTGTGTGTGTGTGTATGTGTGTATGTGTGTGTCTGTGTGTGTGTGTTATTGGGAATTGAACCCAGGCACATTGTACCTCTGAGTTATACCACCAGACCTTTTTATTTTTTTATTTTTTGTTTTGTAACAAGGTATTTCTAGGTTGTTGAGAGTCTTGTTAAAATTACTGAGGCTGGTCTCAAACCTGTGATCCTCCTGTCGCAGCCTAGCCTGGATTTATTCTAATAGACAGAAATGCCCAATAGTTATCTTCACTTTTGTCACAAAAATACCTGCAAGATATTTAATTAATTAATTTTTTTGGTACTGGGGATTGAGCCTAAGGACATTCTACCTCTGAGATAAATCCCCAGCTCTATGTATTTTTTTGAAACAGGGTCTTGCTACATTGTTGAGGGTCTCCCTAAATTTCTGAGGCTAGCCTCCAGCCTGTGATCCTCCTATCTCAGACTCCCAAGTACTGGGATTACAGACATGCACCACCACACCCGACACATACAAGATATTTAAAATTGAGCTCAACATCTGCTCTAAAACTCCACCTCCTGTCATACCTCCATAGAATTTCATGTCCACTGGTCCACCCATTCATCCAGGCTGAAATCTGAGATTTATATTTGATCTCACATTTGTTCTCCTTCTTCACCCACATTCAAGCATTCACTCAATGCACACAGACTTCACTTCCAGAGTTTTCCTTGATGGATTTTGTTCTTCTCCACCACTACTGCTATAGTACTGGCGTAGGCCCTGATGGACCAAGCATGGAAACGAATCTGTTCTTTTTCTGCCTCTGGTCTTCTTTTCTTCAAATCCACTTTCTGAATAAGTCCTATTTATTTTATAAGCTCGAATCTGACAATATCAGTCTTCTGATAAGTATTTTTGATGGCTCTGCATTGTCTTCAAAATTGATTCCAGTCTCCCTTATGCTGTATACAAGAGAGAAGAAGCTTTCACACCCTCTTCTGCAACTGCTAGCACAAGGGGGAAAGGGGGATCTTTAACTTGGAGTTGAGTTGTACATTTGGGTTTACGGGACTAGACATTAACTGAAGGGACTGACTCAGAAAATCAGGAGGTCTCATCTCAACAAATAAATAGAAAGAATAGTGAGAGGCAAAGCAGGGCTGTGCTACATGTTCATTGCCCGTGGGACTGGTTCAGGACATCGCGCATTTCTAAACTTGACACTGCTTCTGCACTTGGTGTGGGTGGAGTTTGTTTATTTGTTTCAATGCTCTCTCCCCTTTAGAATGTCTTATCTCTTTTCTGCATTGCTTAATTTATCTTTATCCTTTAGCACAGAGCTCACTCATCATCTCACGAAGCAATCCCTGATACCTCGAGTCTGGGTTTGTATTCTGCATCTTTGTTCATGTCACACCCTTTGATTTACACTGGCCATCATCCTTACAATATTGGATTTGGGGCTTGTGTTTTGGTCTGATTATACCACAGCAGACAAATGCCTTAAACTCAGGGAAAGTGTCTCATTCATCTTTGTATTTTTCAGAGCTGAGAATTGGGCTTGAAATGTTAGATGATCAATAAATGAAATGAATGAAATGATGCTGCCGAGAAGGAGAGACAAATGGAATTGTCAACAACAATAATAGAGAAGTGGTCATGATTATTTTCCAGGGTGGACGAGGAGTTCTATCTTGGAAAGTTCATACTGAAGCAGCAATAGAGATTTTTATAGAGCTTCCTGAGGACATAAAGAACACAAATTGTTGAAATAGCACAGAAAATGCAGTTAGGATAATATCCTTGGAATGCTTTGAACTGTAATCTCTTTATATATAAGAATCTGCACTGGACAACCTGAAGTTATGAAGAACAAAAATATGGCTCCCTGTGTTTCATGATAACTTTATATCTATATACCACCTTTGGGGAATAATCAACTTCTGAGATAATACATTTTATTACAGAGATACCGAGAAGACAAGGGCATACAATACACAAAGAAAATAGAATGATTTGGCTATACACAATTCAAGTATGAAAATCAATTGGCCCCTTGTATAAAGAAAGATATCTTGACACTGTATCTTGAGAAAATTCTATAAAAATTAGTAGCATATGTTTCTATTTTCTTTTTTTTTTTTTTTTTTGCGGTACCAGGGATTGAACGCAGGGGCGTTTATACTTTATTTTGAAACCGGGTCTCACGAAGTTGCGGAAGGCCTCACTAAGGAGAGAGAGAGAGAAAGAGACAGGGAGAGAGAGAGCAAGAGAGCTGAGGCTGGCTGTGAACCTGGATCCTCCGGTCTCCGCCTCCCAAAGTACTGGGATTACAAGCATGCGCCACCAAGCCCAGCTTCTATTTTCTTTTAAAAGATACTTCCGGCTAGAAGATGGAGTTTTAATGACATTATGGATATAAGGTCACCCCTTTGTATTTACAGGTCCCCCACACACAGATCCAACAAACTTTGAATCAAAAAAATATATACTTTTAAAAATTGTGTCAGTACTGAACATGAAAATATTATTTTCTTATTATTCCCTAAACCATATTGTATGACAATTATTTACACCGAATGTGTGTTGTATTGGGTGTTATACACAATTTAGAGATGATTTAGAGTAGACAGGAGGATGTGTGTGGGCTATGTGGAAGCACTGCACCATTTTATGTAAGGACTTGAGCGTCCACTGAGTTTATTAGCTGCATTGATTCTGGAACCAATCCCCTGTGGCTACTGAGAGATGACTGACTATATAAATATGTATATATATATATGAGTGTGCATACATATTTATTTATATATGATTAACTCTTTTTATTTTCTTATGGTATACTTTACTTACTTTGAACTTTACAAGACTGTCTACAATTCTAAGAATGTCTTTCAATGAAAAGTCTCAAAGTTTATCACCCTAACAGAAATGAAGAAAAAATAAGGCATCTTTGAGACTGACTATAATAACCGTTATATGGCCGCTAGAAGGAAAATGGAATAAAGAAATAACTTATAGAATTAACAGGGCTTCACTAGTGTTTCATGTTGTACGAAAGGCATTCAGCTAGAAAGAAAATCGAATGGCTCAACTATCATAAAAATGCCACCAAACTCTAGTAACAAAGCATTAGAATTAGGTTCACGAGAGCCATTTTGGGTCTTGAGTCTTACGAGTTCGTCTCTCGGGCCGTTGTCTATGCCACCGTAGTTTTGCATTGACATTTTCCATGTTCAGTGCTCACTTGCTGGGTCTTCATCTCCTTTCCAAATGGTTTATGGCCACAGGAGTCAGCAGCCATGAAATTGCAGGAGGCGCCTTAATAAGTACTACTACTTATGGAGGAAACAGCTGTACACATCTGTACAGATTTGTATAACACCTAGTGTAAAACAAGTCACCACATTGGATCATCTTGAGATTCTTTTTTTAAAAAAATGGAAATATTTTTATCAGGGTGGGCGAAGGGTGGATTTAACTTCTTAAGTGAAAGCAAGTGTTTTCATGGAGTCTTTTATCTGTGGAATTACTGAATGGATTAAAATACACTCATATGTGTACATGCTCATTTCCTAGTCCTTGTCCAAAGAAGGGATTGTGAAATAACTTAATGGAAAAATTAATAGATGAGAACAAGTGTGCATAGTTATGCACATGCACATATAGACACAACACATATATACATGTATTTGCATATTTAATCTACTTAGTTGAAATCTTTTTCTCCTGCTAAAACCAAACCTACCCTAGGAATGAATTCTACATTTTATAAACGAAGATGAAATACTTCTTGGCTATTACATATTTTCTAATGAAAGAAGAATTCTTAAAAATGAAAAATGAGAGGAATAATCCATTCCTGCGAACCTTTACTTTTCTTTCTTTTTGCCTAATTTTTCAGTTTATTTAAATATTCACCAAACTAGAAAATGGTGTAAATTAGTCTCTGGATTTCTGCTGAGCACATAAATAAGTTCTAGGACATTATTTGAGGAAATTATGACAAACAAAAATCATTCTGATATAAAATAAAATAAAATCAAGATTCAGTCATGTGCAATTGCACTTTATTTTAGTGACTGTTAGGATAATGATATATATGAGTTGAGCCACAAGCATCTAAGGGCTTTAAAATGTGTGGTTGAGGGATTTTCCAGCTGCCACATATCCTGCCAGCTGCTCCAGTGTTTGGGTCTATTCTGCAGCTCAGGATGGAGAGGCTCTCTCTGCAGAGGGGCTGTCCCCTGCATTCTGATGCTTCCTGCATCTGCTGCCGTGTATGGAGCTGGTGTTCAGCAGCCCTCTGCCCATCAAACACTTTGGCCTTGGTTTCAAAATACTATCACAGTAACAAAGTCAGGAATAGCTACTTCTATTTACATAAATTTAGTGCTAATTTATGCTTTTTTGTGTGTTATGACTCTTAAGATAAAATTGTATCACAGTTATCAAATTTACAAGATTAAAAAATTAAAGAGCAAAACAATACTTAAAGTGTAAAATAATTGAATAACTGTGGGGTTCAGGATAGTTTCCAAAAAGTCACTGCAGAATACTGATCTCATTGAGTTAAAAATGATGCTATATATATATGAAGATATGTATGCATAATAAAAGCTTTGAGCCAGGTTTGATGGTGCACGTCTGTAACCCAAATACTTGGGAGGCTGAGACAGAAGGATCGCAGGTTCGAGGTCAGCCTCCACAACCTCGTGAGGCCCTGTGCAATTTAGTGACACCTTGTTTCAAAATTTTAAAAAATTTTAAAAATTAGGGCTGGGGGTGGGGGTATAGCTCAGAGGTAGAATGCCTCTGGGTTCAATCCCCAGTACCACAATAAATAAATAAATAAATAAATAAATAAATAAATAAAATCTTCGATATCTCCACCAGGAATGTTGTATTACAAATAACCTTTTCAGCAAACGTGTGCACAGGGGATATTTTGAAACTCATAACACTTGTCAAGAGGAAATTAATTTCCACTTGAACTAAGCTAATGTGAATGTCAAAAATGCCCTTTGGAAATTTAATCACAAAATAAAAGATCATGCCCAAGGAGTAAATTTGCATATATAAAAACAATCTATAACATGGCCTAACTGTTGTTTTAATATAACCTAGTTTAGTAAATAGCCTAGTTGTGTGAATTTGGCTACATTATTTAGTTTCAATGTCCTCATATAAATTACTGAGTTGTTAGGTTTTAAAAAAGGATGTATTTGATGTAACAAATGTTAGTTTAAGGATTATTAGAAATGTTCACATCATGCACATATATATCTACACAGGTATGAATTAGTTGCCTATCTAATGATGGTTATACTTTCTTATTTCCCCATTAAATATATTTATAATGTTCTTATGAAAAATTAAATTATTTGAATTGATATTTCCTAATTTTATTAAGTAGTACTCAAATCAAAGGAAGAAAAGGATCACAGCCTCTTTCTCTCCAGTGGTAAGAACAAGTGAGAGATTTGATTCAGTGTTTTAAAAATGATTGCTGCAAATGTTGAAAAGTGATGGGAGGTCTTCACAATTAGTAAGATAAATTAAAATACATGGCTAGAGTTGTGGGATGTTTATATAAACATTGTAAACTCTTATTTTGGGGTGTCAAGCTGCTGACTTCCAATCATTATTTCTGTTTTAGATTTCCAGAAAACCATGACTAAGAATGGGTTTGCTCATGTACATATTTATCTTTGGACACAGATCAAGCAGACAAATATGAAAAAATAAATTTAAAAAAAAGCTTGTCAGGATTAGTTAAGCTGTGAAATAAAATATAGTCTCATTTTAAGAGAAAAGAAAAATTCCATTTTATTTCAAGTTACCATGACAGTTTTCTTTTTAGAACTGCATTGCAGCCATGTTCTTACAGCAAGCAAAATCTGTTTATCATTCATATCAATAGAGAGGGACTCAGAAACGAATTCTAGACTTAGCCCAACTAGAAGTTTAAAAAAGAAAATTAAAATTTATTTATTTATTTTTATTTTTTATACTTTTATTGGTGCATTGTAATTATGCACTATACTAAGGTATAGAGTGACATGGTAGGAATATACATGCACACAACACTTGGTGCATTTTAAAATTTAAATTTAAAGCTGAAATGCTCGAAAGCATTTCAAAAGAGTAAAGTAGACAAATAATATATAAAATTAAAAATCAAAATATTCTAAATTTTATGGGCATATGAATATCATTGATTCATCTTGACTAATTTTATAGCATGATAAACAAATTAATACTATCAATTACGAGATTAATTCAAGCTGTGAGTATAAACACTGGTTGATCACTTCATGATTTATCCTTTTGTTTCCTTCTTTTAAAACTATTCATACCAAGTCCCATGTTTGGCAGTGCAGCTCAAATATCATTTTCTCTAAAAAACTTTCCTAACAACATGGTGTACATGGTTTATTTATATTTCTATTATAAACCTTTTAACCTTGCTTTAATATACTGGTTATGTGTATTTATTTTTATTTTCTGGTATTCAAGACCATGTGTTTTGGCATATTTTCATTCTCCATACAAAATATGGTATGTGGCATATAAGTGTATAAGTAGTGTTGAAGAAGCCACAAGAGAATTAATGAGCAAAGCTAAAAGTGAACGCCCAGAAACACAGCGTTGTTGGCAGCACTAATTATAATCTCTAGACTATTGTTTCATTTATTCACTTTTCCAACCAATGTTGATAGAGCACTTAGTATAAATAAAATCAATGAAACCACAGCTATCCATTATCTATGCATTTAAAAAACCAACCACGAGAGTCCAAACGGGAGATAAAGGAAGCAATACCCGATTGTGAACAAAGCTCCAGGCTAAAGCTCAGTAGTTAGAAAGGATTTAAGCTTATTATGGGCTTGGAGAAAACCAGCTCTGGTGACCCTGTCTGCTTAAACTCTCTGGTTATCAGTCTCCTCATTTTCAATCTGGAGGGAATATCTTACTTATCTTTAAACTCCCTGTACATCCAGCATTTTATTATGAGGGCTAATATTTACATGTTCAGCCACAAGCTTTGCAGGATCCTCATTACATATTGCATTGAGGCACAGGCACAAAATCATAAAGGACATCAGCACAAAGTCCTAAAGTTATGCTAGATGCAAAATACTGCAGAAGTAGCGCAGAGGCAATAAGAAATCAGGTGTGGTCTTGGTGGTGCTGGTGGGGTGTGTGTGTGAGAGAGAGAATGGGAGGAAGTGTGAATGCTCAGGGGAATTATTTTTTAAAAAGTGGCACTAAAGCTCGATTTTTAAGGATGAATTTGGCAGGGGCACTGCAGGGGGTCTAATGAGGTGAGTCATTCCAAATGTCAGAAACAGCATGTGCAAAGAATAGGGTTTTGAAGCAGTGGGAATGGAGAGGAAATTGGAAGTAGTTTGGGTTTTGTTGGAGAATTAATTTGTGTGACAAGTTGGAGATTGGAGTTATAGGTAAGAGACAGACCAAAAAACCTTGATTCCATGCCCCTGGGGGTGTAGATCTTATTCTCCATGCAGGGGTGAGCTATGTGGGAGGTTGAGCAGAGGAGGAACATGACAGATGTTTGTTTAGAAATGTCATGATGGTTGCTGTGTAAAGTCTAGCTTAGAAGAATAAAACTGGAGGCTGTGGGTCTTTTAGAGGAAAGCAAAATGAGATTCCAGTAAGAGAAGGCAGATGCAAGCTGGAGCAGTAGCAGCAATACCCAGAGGAGCTTGCAATGAGAGACATTTTAGAAGGAAGAATCCATCAATAGAGTTTGGTAATTGACTAGAATTGGAAATCAGGGAAGAATTACAGGGCAGAGCAGATGTTTTTAGGTTGTGTAAGGGAGAAGAGATGATTTTGTTAACTGAGATGGACAACACAGAAGCATAAACATGTTTGCCAAACAAGATGCATGGTTTGAGATATATTGAATTTGAAGTACTTTTGGAACATTCTGGAGAGAATACCCCACTGAATTTGGAATAACATCCATAAACTTTATTCATCTTGTCTTAGAAGTCTTACATCATGCTACCATATGTCCCTATTTCCTACTATTCTTTAACTTCCGCTAGCCACACACCACCACTTCTGTGTTCCTTGAACCTGCACACTATTCTGCCCCTGAACTTTTGTACTTACTGTTTGAAATGTGTCTCCCTAAACATCTGTGGAGATGGTTTATGTTTATACAACTTCTGCTTATTACAGCTCAGAACGCCATATTCTCAGAGTCACCTTAAAAGCCTATCTAGTGTCACTCATTCCCCCAGCCATTTCTGACATCATCTGTTTTATTTTCTGCAAAGCTTATATGACTGAATAAAATAGTCCTGGCAGTTACTTGAAGAGGGCATACGATCAACACTCCAACAGATAGGCACAGGTAAAAACTTTCTCAACAAGACTCCCAAAGCACAAGAAATTAAAATGAGGATTAATACGTGGGATTGCATTAAACTGAAGTTTCTGTGCAGCAAAGGAAACTAGCACGAACCTCAAGAGAATTCCATTCAAAAGAATGGGAAAAGATCTTTGCCAGCTCCTCCTCTGATAGAGGACTAATATCTAGAATATACAGAGAACTCAAGGAACTCATGGCCAGAAAAACAAATAATCCAATAAAAAATGGGCAAGTGAACTAAACAGACACTTCCCAGAAGAAGAAATACGAATGGCCAATAGATACATGAAAAAAATGTTCAACATTGTTAACAATCCCAGAGATGCAGATCAAAACTTCCTGAGATTTCACCTAACCCCAATTAGATTGGCAATCATTAAAAACACAAACAATAATAAATGCTGGCGAGGATGTGGAGAAGTAGGAACTCTAATACACTGTTGGTGGGATTGTAAATTAGTACAACCACTTTGGAAAACAGTGTGGCAGATCCTCAGAAGAATGGGAATGAACCTACTGTATGACCCAGCAATACCACTCCTGGGAATCTACCCAAAAGAATTGAAACCAGACTACCACAGCAATGCATGTATATCTATATTTATAGCTGCACAATTCATAATTGCCAAACTATGGAACCAGCCAAGATGTCCATCAACAGATGACTGTATTACAAAATTATGGGATATATACACAATGGAATGCTACTCGCCATAAAAAACAAAATTATGGCATTTGTAGGGAAATGGATGGAACTGGAGAATATTATGCTAAGAGAGATTAGTTAGTCATAGTAAGTGGAAGGTCAGATGTTTTCCCTCATATGCAGAAGCTAGGGAGAAATTGAGACACAGGAGAGACTCCAGATAAAGGAGGAAAAACCTTAGTGGAGTGAAGGAAGGGACCTAACTGAGGGAGATGGAAGGGGAGAGGAAGACTTGAAGAGGGAAATGCCTCAATGGACATGATGTACATACACAAACTCATCAAAGCCAATCACTGTGTTGAGCACAGGAAGGTGGGGAGGGAGAAGGGGTGGGGTGGGAACTGGAGGAGGGCTCAACAAGCATTGTGTGCATGTATGCCTCTGTCACCCTCAACTTCATTAAGATGTATGATTACAATGCACCATTAAAAATACTTGTGAATAAAAAAAATAAGAAAAATAATCTTGGTCATTTCTGCATTCGCTTGCTCTCAACTTGAAAGGAAATCTCTTTGAGAACAGAAACTTTGTCTTGTTCAACGTTGTGATCATACTAGGAACAGTCTCAGTACTTACTAACTACACTGATGAAAGTTTAATGAATGATTTTATTTGTGGAATGAAGGAGGAAGGATGGGTTGATACTCATGTATAGTAGAGGAGGATTTATGTAGGAGCAAATGGAGGTGAAGCTTCAGGAACTTTCCATTGCTCAAGCTCCGTCCAGGGTGCAGAGAGAGATCCCAGTCATCCAAGGATTCCCACACTCAAATATTTCTATAAAATTTGCAAAAGAAGATATTTTAAGCACAACTGACTGAAAGCACTTTTTCCACTCTGACGTCCTTTCCCCTACCCACCTCATGTCAGGTGATATTGGAAAAGATATATGCAGGATCTGGCTAAGAAAATGTTAAGTCAAGATACATTTAGTTTGGTTTTAATAGGATGTATTCATGCAGTTTGCAAAATACAAAGTCATAAATGCAAACTTGTGTACAAGAGGGAATACTTATTTAGGATGGGAACTGAAATGATTAAACATTGAAAATTTTATGAAGCTAACAGGTACTCAAACATAACAAAGTCCAGCAAATAATATGTCTTGTTACTTATGCCTGCTACGACTGCCATCTTTCTTTTTCTGTTTTTGGCTGCATACACTGTCATTTCCCATGCAAATGACAGTGCTTTTATAATATCTTCCATTAAAAAATAGCATGATATGGAGGGAGGGCTAAATGTGCAATGTGTGCATGTATGATGTTCATACTCTGACATATATCAAGATGTATAATTACAATGCACCAATAAATGAACATAAAAAATAGCATGATAATTCTACTTCTGTTAGCATGTTTGAGTTTTATCAAAACATTATCTGTTCAGAAAATTATTTTTAACATTACAAATTGTTAATAGAACATATAACATTTTAGGATTGTTTTCAGATGGGAAAATATCAAGTTCTTTAAAAATATGCTTTTATTTGTGTAATGTAATTATAATGAGGCTCAGAGTGATAGAAACATACATGCACACAGCACCTTGTGTGTTCCCCTAGGGATCCTTCCCTTCTCCCTCCTCTCTCCATACATATTATTGAGAATTGGTATTGATAACTTAATATATGTACATTGCATTATTTGAGCTGTTTCCATCATCAAGTTTCCCCTTTTCCCTTTCCACCTCCCTCCCCAAATCCCCTTCATCTAGTCTACTGGTGTCTCTCCTCGTTTACCTGAAGACCCTTTTGTTTCCTAGTTTCTCTCTAGCTTCCATATATGAAAGAAAACATGATCCTTGACTTTCTGAGCCTGGCTAATCTCACTTAGCATAATATTCTCTAGTTCCATCCATTTTCCTGCAAATGACATATACACACATACATACATACAAGTTGTTATTGACACACTCGTGAATACAGGGACTCTGAGAAATTCTATTTTATATATTTGCCACCCGAGAAACTGATTGATGTGCTAATCTTTGCATATGCTTGATTATATTTCATGTTCCTGAAAAGAGAGAATTTCCATTACTTGAGAGCCAAATTTTCTATATTTTATTCATTCACTTTTGGAAGAATTTCCAGTTGTGTGAATCTTGAAGGTCACTTCTCCTATATCCACATGCTTCTGGTGCTGCGTCCCATGGAGAACAGTCCTTTTCCAGTTCAGTCTCTGGTCCTGTCCCTCTGTTGCAAGGAGTCAACATTGCAGCTTATCCCTGCTCCAGGAGGACTGGTGACAAACTGACGATGTACTGCACAGCCACAGGGACAACGACATGTGCGTAGCATGCTCTAATGGAAAGAGGGGATGAGCAAAAAGGAATTCTCATGTCAACTGTTTACAGAAAGAAGCCAATGGAATAATTAGAGGATATGTGGTCAAAGAGGGAATTTTAATAAGCAAAGACAAAAATTCAAAAAAGGCCAGGAAAACTTTTCATGTTTATAAGTAGACACCTTTAAGTCTAATGTTTATACTACTCTAAATCATTAGTCATTATTAATTGATACTTTAAAGAATAAAATTGGTTGATTTAAAAGAAAGTACCAGTGTTAGTCCCTTGAGGCTGTTGTAGCAGAATGCCACGACCCAGTGGTTTAAACAGAACTGGGTTGCCTCACAGGTTCGGAAGCTGCAAGCTTAAGCTCAGGTCTCTGTGGCTTCGGTTCCGTCTGAGGCTGCGAGGGAAGGATTTATTCTAGACATTTCCCTATGGCTTTTCTTCTCTCTGAGTATATTCATATCATGTTTTCTTCATATGCACCTCTTTCTAGATAAAAATAAATCACCTTTTATAAAACACCAGTCATATAGGAGTAAGAGTCCTGCTGATGACTTTATTTTAACTTCATCACCCCTATAAAGACTGCATCTTCAAACAACATTATGTTCTGAGGCACTGGAAGTTAGGACTCCAACATATCTTTTTTTTATTTTCATTTTTTTGGTAATACGGCTCAAACCCAGGGGTATTCTGCCTTAACACTACAACCCCAGTCTCATTTTATTTATTAGTTTGAAACAGAGTTCCACTAAGTTGCTGAGAGTTTTGCTAAGTTGCTGAGGTTGGCCTCAAACCTGGGATCCTCCTGTCTCTGCCTCCCAAGTACTGCGATTACAGGCATGCACCACCACACCTGGCTAACAACTGCCTATTTTAAGAGAACATTCATTCAAAAGAAAACAACCAGAAGAAAAGAAAACTTGCATATACTGAGAGTGGAAATGTTAATTAGTATAGCCATTATGAAAAATAGCATGCAGATTCCTCAAAAAAGTAGAACTACCTTATGATTCAGCAATTGTACTCTGAATATACATATATACAAAGGAAATGCAATCACCATGAAGAAGTGAGATCTGTACTCCAGTGCTAATCGAAGCAATATTCTTAATAGCCAATAGATGTCATTAGCCAAAGTGTTAAGGATGAATGGATACAGAAAATGAAATTAGCCTTAAAAAAGAATGAAATCCTATTATTTGCAAAGCCATGAGTGAATGTGGAAGACATTATTCCAAATGAAATAAGTCAGATGCAAACAGACAAATACTACATAATCTCACTTATATAGGGAATCTTTTTTTATTGGTTCATTGTAATCATACATCTTGATGAGGTTCAGGGTGGTAGAGGCATACATGCACACATCACTCATTTAGCCCTCCCCCAATTCCCACCCCATTCCCTCCCCCTTTCCTCCTTCTAGTGCTCAGTATAGTGATTGACTTTGATAAGTTTGTGTATGTATATCATGTGAATTAGGGTGTTTCCCTCTTCCCCCCTCCCATCTATCTCAGGTCGACTTCTTTATTCATCTAAGGTTTCTCCTTCTTTGTCTGAAGTTCCTCCTGTCTCCTATTTTCTCCCTAGCTTCCGCATATTAGGGAGAACATCCGACATTTTACTCTTTGCGACTGACTAATTTCACTTAGCTTAATGTTCTCCAATTCCATCCATTTCCCTGTAAACGATATAATTTTGTTCTTTGTGGCTGCATAAAATTCCATTGTGTACATATCCCATGGTTTTGTAATCCATTCATCTGTTGATGGACATCTTGGCTGATTCTATAGTTTGGTAATTGTGAATTGTGCAGCTATAAACATAGATATGCATGCATTAGTCTGATAATTTGGTTTCCATTCTTTGGGGTAGATACCTAGAAGTGGTATTGCTGGGTCATAAGGTAGATTAATTCCCAGTCTTCGGAGGATCCTCCACACTGTTTTCCAAAGTGGTTGCACTAATTTTCAGTCCCACCAAAAATGTCTTAGTGTTCCTACTTCTCCACATCCTCACCAGCATTTGTTGTTGCTTGCGTTTTTAATGATTGCCATTCTAATTGAGGGTAGTTGAAATCTCAGGGTATAACGTTGAACATTTTATTATACACTTATTGGCCATTTGTATTTTTTCTTTTGTGAAATGTCTATTTAGTTCACTTGCCCATTTTTTGATTGGGTTGTTGTGTTTTTAGCAGTGAGTTTCTTGAATTCTCTGTATATTCTAGATATTAGTCCTCTATCAGAGGAGTAGCTGGCAAAAATCTCCCATTCTGTCAGCTTTCTGTTGAGGTTCTTGATAGTTTCCTTTGCTGCACAGAAGCTCTTAACTTTAATGCAATCCCATGTATTGATCCTTGTTTTAATTTTCTGTGCCTTTGGGGTCTGGATGAGGAAGTTTTTACCTGTGCCTATGTATTAAAGAATTGGACCTATGCCCTCTTCAAGCAGCTGCAACATCTCTGGTCTAATTTGCAGGTCTTTGATTCATCTTGAATTGGCTCTTGTGCAGGGTGAGAAAGTGAGGTTTATTTCCATTTTTCTCCATGTGCTTAACCAGTTTTACCAACACCATTTGTTGAAGAGGCTGTCTTTTTTCCAGTGTATGATTTTGGCTCTTTTGTCAAAAATCAACTGGCTGTAAGTGTGCAGATTTGTTTCTGAGTCTTCTATTCTGCTCCATTGGTCGATGAGTCTGCTTTTGTGCCAATACCATGCTGTTTTTATTACTATGGCTTTGTAGTATAGTTTGAAGTCAGGTATTGTGATGCCTCCTGCATGGTTCTTGTTGCTGAGAACTACTTTGGCTATTCTGGATTTTTTATTGTTCCAAATGAATTTAAGGACTGATTTTTCTATGTCTATGAATAATGACATTGGTAATTTAATGGGTATTGCATTGAATCTGCAGATCACTTTTGGAAGAATGGCCATTTTGAAGATATTTATTCTGCCTATCCAAGAGCATGGGAAGTTTTTCCTTCTTCTAAGATCTTCTTCAATTTCTTTTTTCAATGTTTTATAATTTTCCTTGTAGAGGTCTTCTACCTCCTTGGATAGGTTTATTCCTAAGTATTTTATTGTTTGGGGGGATATTGTATGATGGAGTCTTCTGAGAGCATGCAGGGTCAAGTGAGGGCAAGGCACCATACGTTCCTTGCATACAAGGAAGAATGTGGACGTGCTGATTGGCATACTGGTCAGAACAGCCTAAAGTCAATTCCTGTTATGTTCCAAGAAGCAGTCTCCAGAAAATTGTATATAAGTAACATATAAATCAAGTTTTTAAATTACTTAACCTGTTTTTCTAAGACACAGCTGCAGCTGACTATTATTGTTCACAAAAGCTATTTTCTTTGTTTGATCTGTACAATAAATATGAGGCTGAGTGACGCACGGGCACTCTTCTCCCTTCTGAGGTTGAGTCCTCTGCCCATTCAGCTCTTAAACTTCATTCCTGTGTCCATGGTTCTTGTGGCTCTGATCTCCAACAATAGTGAGTGGAAATGTTTTCTGGATTTATTTCTCAGTGGATTTATGGTTGGCATACAGAAAACCTTCTGACTTTTTAAGATTGATTTTGTATCCATACACTTTGCTGAATTTGTTGATCAGTTCTATAAGCCTTTTTAGTTGAGTTTGTTGGATCTTTTAAGTATAAATCATTTCATCTGCAAATAGAGATAGTTTCAGTTCCTCTTTTACTATTTATACTCCTTTGATTTCCTTCTCTTGTCTTATTGTTCTGGCTAGAGTCTCAAGTACTATATTGAGAAGGAGTGGTGATAGTGGACATCTTTGTCTTGTTCCTGTTTTTAAGGGGAACTCTCATAGTTTTTCTCCATTCAGTATGATTTTGGCTGTGGGCCTATTGTATATTGCCTTTATGATGTTAAGGTATGTTCCTTCTATTCCAATTCTCTGCAGTGTTTTTAGCATGGATGGGTGCTGGATTTTGTCAAATGTGTTTTCAGCATCTATTGAAATGATCATGTGATTTTTGTCTTTAGTTCTGTTTATGTGGTGGATTACATGGATTGTTTTTCATATGTTGAACCAGCCTTGGATCCCTGGGATGAACCCGACTTGGTCATGATGTGTGAGTTTCTTGATATGGTTTTGAATGCGCATTGCTAGTATTTTATTTAGAAGTTTTGTGTCTAAGTTCATCAATGGTACAGGCCTGTAGTTTTCTTTTCTTGAGTTGTCTTTATTTGTTTTTAGTATTAATATGATGTTGACTTCATAGAATGTATTTTGGAGAGTCCTGTTTCTTTCTATTTCATGGAATGGATTGAAGAATATTGGGATTAGTTCTTCTATAAAGGCTTTATAAAATTCACCTGGGAAACCATCTGGTCCTGGGCTTTTCTTTGATGGTAGGCTTTTTATTGCTGCTTCAATCTCTTTGAGTGCTATTGATCGATTTAAATTTTCTGTATCTTCTTGATTCAATTTAGGAAGGTTGTACATGTTTAGAAATTTGTCAAATTCTTCTAGGTTTTCCATTTTGTTGGAGTATAGTTTTTCAAAGTAGTTTCTGATAATCCTCTGGGTTTCCATGCTGTCGGTGGTAATATCACCTTTTTCATCTCTTATTTTAGTAATTTGGGTTGATTCTCGCTTTCTTTTCGTTAGGTTGGCTAGTGGTTTACCTAACTTGTTCATTTTTTCAAGAAACCAGCTTTTGGTTTTGTTGATTTTTTGTATATTTTTATTCTCTACTTCATTGATTTCTGCTCTGATTTTTACTCATTTCTTGTCTTCTACTGGCTTTGGGGTTAGACTATTCCTGTTTTTCAAGAGCTTTGAGGTGTGTCATTAGGTGATTTATTTGGTGTTCTGTTCTTCTTATGTGGGCACTCAGTGCTATGAATTTTCCTCTTAATACCTCCTTCAGAGTGTCCCAGAGATTTTGATATGTTTTGTCTCTGTTTTTTTTTTGCTTTTAGGAATTTCTTAATTTCTTCCCTTATTTCTTCTATGACCCATTCCTCATTCAGCAGTGTGGTGTTCAGTCTCCATGTTTTTGTGAGATTTCTCTGTGTCTTCTTATAGTTGATTTCTAGTTTCATTCCATTATGGTCTGAAAAGATGCAGGGGATTTGGTCACATTTTTTTAATTTGCTAGTGCTCACTTTGTGGCCTAGGATATAGTCTATTTTGGAGAAGGTTTTGTGAGCAGCTGAAAAAAATGTGAATTCAGCTGTAGTTCAGTGGAATATTCTGTATGTGTCTAGTAGGTCCATTTGGTTTATGGTATTCCTTAGGTATGAGGTATCTTTACTGACCTTTTATCTAGAAGATTGGTCTAGTGGTGTGAGAGGAGTGTTGAAGTCTCCCAGTATTATTGTATTGGGATCTATGTGTAACTTAATGTCACAAAGAATTTGTTTTCTGAAAGCGGTTGCACCTATGTTTGGGGCATAAATGTTGACTATTGTTATATCCTCTTCCTGGATTGTTCCTTTTACCAGTAAGAAATGACCTGCTTTGTCTCTTCTGATAAGTTTAGGCTTGAAGTCTAATTTGTCTAATATCATAGTTGCTACTTCTACTTGTCTTCAACTTCCATTAGCATGGAATACCTTGCTCCATCCTTTCACCTTTAGTTTGTGAGTATCATTACTTTTAAGGTGTGTTTCTTGCAGGCAGCATACAGATGGATTATGATTTTTAATACATTTTCCACCTTATGTCTCTTGATTGGGGAGTTGAGGCCATTAATATTGAGTGTGATTATTGTGAGATGGTTTTTAATTCCTCACATTTTAAATTTTAACTTCGGTTTGAGGTAGTGTTTGTTCTTCTTTGCTTAATTGTTCATTTGATGGAAACCATTGTTTCTCTGGTTCTGGCATTTATTTATTATTTCTTCTTTGTAATTAATCTTTTTGAGTATTTTCTCTAGTGCTGGTTTGTAAGATATAAAGTCTTTCAGTTTCTGTTTGTTGTGGAAGGTTTTTATTTCCCCGTAAAATTTGAAAGATATCTTTGCTGGGTAGAGTAGTCTTGGTTGGAAGTTGTTTTCTTTTAGTTTGGAATATGTCACTCCAGGCCTTCCTGGCTTTCATGACGTGGTTTGAGAAGTCTGGAGTGATTCTTATTGGTTTGCCTCCGAATGTCACTTGATCTTTTACTCTCATTACCTTTGAGCTTCTCTCCTTGGTCTCTACATTAGTCAATTTGATTATTATGTGACGTGGTGAACCTTTTCTCTGATCTTGTCTATTGGGGGTTCTATATGTTTCCTGTACCTCTGTGTTGACCTCTTTTTCTATGTTTGGATAATTTTCTAATATTACTTCTCTGAATAGATTATTGATTCCTTTGGTTTCAGCTTCTATTCCCTTTTCTATGCCTATTATTTTTAGGTTTGTTCTTTTAAAATTCACCCAGATCTCTTCAATGTCCAATACATGCTGTAGAATTTTTTTTTTCTAAATTACATACTATGTGTTCACTATTGGAGTGGTCATCTTCTAAGAGTGAGATTCTGTTTTTCATGTGGTCTAGTCTATTGTTGATAGTTTGTATTGATGTCTTCATTTCAATTATTGCATCCTTCATTTCCTTCAGAGCTTCTTTTTGATTCCTGTTCAGGGTGTCAGATTCTTTGTTTATTTGTTCCTTTATTCCTCTCAGGCTTTCTCTGAATTCTTTTTGGAAATCCTGTATCATTTCTACTATTAAAGTTCTGAATTGTTCTTCTGGCAATCTCTGTAATTCTGTGTTGGTGGGTTCTGTTATTGTGGAGTTGTGGGGGAGCTCATTGTTTCTTTACTATTCTTCCTTCTATGGTTTCAGGTTTCTTACATTTATATCTTTGTTGCTTTTGATAGCTTTCTCCCACTCTGTAGGTTTCCTATGTCTCATTTTTCTCCCTTTTTAGTATCTTATTCTGGAGGTAGATAGTTACTACTAGGCAAGCCTTAAAAGTGAATATACTTTACTCTATGGGTATTCTCAGCTCTCTGTTGTGTGTTTATCACACTTTAATACCAACTTTGAAATCTGTGTCCCGTATCACCCCACTGCCTGTAGATCATCAGTACTGGGTTGCAGTTACTCTAGGGCTCCTTCTGCCCTCTGCAATGGTGATGTTGATGTGTTCCAGGTATTAAGCTTTGGGGACTGTCTTTCACCTATGTAATAGGGAATAGACTCAGAGGCATGAGCAGAACATTTTGTGCCCTGTGTTTTTAAACTTCAATGTGTGGGCTGTTGGACAGTTCCGTCTGACAGCTATGATTAGTTTGTCCTTAGTGTCTGGCAGTCCTTTCTGGTGGTTCACCTATCTGGTCCAATCTCAGCAGTGGGGGTTTAGGGGAGTCAGCTGGTATATACAAGGACAAGTTGTGTTGTATTCAATGGTGAAGGGTGAGTGAGAAGGAAGGAGTTAGAGTAAGGAATGTTAGAATAGGGTAAAGTAGAGAATAGAATGAAGTAGAATAAGAGTTTGAGTGTAGTAAGGTAATATATAGTAAAGATTAGAGATAGAGAAAATATAGGAGGAATCTCATAGTCAGTGTAAAGTCTTTAGGTATAGTGATATGAAATGGACTTAATACAAGGCAGAGAAAAAAAAGAGGGAAGAGAGGAGAGAAGAGAGGAGATAGGAGAGAGAGAGAAGAAGCTTGCAAAAGGGATGGGGAAAGAACAAACAATTAATAAAAAAGTAACTCTACAAATATACAAGTACAGAGTAGCTGCAAAAAAAAAAAACCAGAAAAACATACAGAATGAAATGGCACAGAGGGAAAAAAATGATGAAAAAGGAAAAAGACAAAAAAGGAAAAAATCACTGTACTTGGCCTCTGCTGCCTTCCAGGTCTGCGTGGATACTTTCAGCTATTTAAGGTCCACTTATTATAGTAGGTTCTCAAGCACATTCCAAGCGTTCTCACTTGCTCAGTAATATATAGCAGTGATGTCAATTTGCAGCCCCAATTCTTGGTCTCCTTCAGTGATTGGGACCCTGGTCTGGTGTCTCTCTCTGCCTGTGCAGGTGCCAAGTGCGGCTAGTACCCCACCCACTGAAGGTGTGGGTCTCCCTGCTCTCCACAGGGTCTGTCCCTGTGTCTCTCTCTGCCTATGCAGGTGGCATGTGAGGCTGGGGCTAGACCCAGTGTAAGCGTGGGGCTCCACGCTTTCCAGAGACCTTGTGCCTGTGTCTCTCTGCCTGCACAGGTCACAAGTGTCCTTGGGACCTGACCCAGTGCAAGTGTGGGACCCTGGGTTTGTGTCTCTCACTGCCTAAGCAGGTGGCAGGAGTCGCTGGAAGCAGACCCAGTGCAAATGAAGGGGCTCCACATTCTCCCCAGAGAAGGCTGGGTTGGTCTGATTTCTCCCCAGACTCCATGACTAGGTGTCCTTTGGTGATCCCCGGAGACCCTACAAAGGTGCTGCGACCTGCTGAGTCTAGGTCTCTACTGCCTGAATGTCCCTGGAGGATGTCTGCTAATCTACACCTCTGCTGCATCTTACCGCATGCCCTACCCCAACCTCCACAGGGGTGATCCGCAAAATCTCAGACCCCGCGAGTCTATTGCTTGCCACACGAGTCCCTGTGGCCATGCTGAGCAGTCTCCCGCTGGGGCGGCTCATTAACTTATGGTCTTGTTGAGTGCCACTCTGGATCTCTGGAGGAAGAGGTGGGCTCAGCTGCCCATGCCGCAGGTTCTGGCCGAGCCTTCAGAGCTTTTGGGCCTCTGTTGAGCATGGAGCAAAGTGCCGACTGCTTTCTAGGTTGATCTGCAATCATTAGTTTCACATCAAATCACTGGCTTCTTTGCTGACTGTCTCCGGAGGCTGTGGCACCAGCAGTCACGAGCCCCCGTGTGGCCTAGCCAAGATGGTGCCGCCATTGTTCACCAGGTGGGGCACCTGGGGTTCTTAAATGTCCTCTGTTCTGTCTTCTGGTTTTGGTTCCACCGCATTTCTATTTTTCATTATTTTGTTCAAATTTTCACTGCTTTTCTTCTCTTGTCAAGAAGCTGTCTTCATGGTGATTGAGTTCTAAGTCTCAGAGCATCTGAGAAATGCTGTTACCTTCAGTCACCATCTTAGTTCCTCTCTGTAGGGAATCTAAAGGAGTTGAACTCATAGAAATAGAGAGTAGCTTGGTGGTTATCAGGAGCAAGAGGGAGGAGCAAATGGAGAAATACTGGTGAAAGGGTACAAAGTTTCAGTTAAGAGGACTAGTACCTGGAGGTATATTGTACTTCATGGCAACTGTGGTTAATAATGAGATACTATGTACTTGAAAATTGCTGAGAGTGGATTTTAAATGTTCTA